>SNQJ01S0068206.1:39441-66243 GCA_010110895.2 Picea sitchensis | reverse complement strand
GCTTAGGCTTTACCAAGAGTAAAGCAGACTCAAATCTCTACTTCAAAATTATGGATAATGAACCAGTAATATTACTATTGTATGTGGATGACTTATTCTTAACTGGAGAAGAAAAGCTCATCGTTGAATGTAAAAAGAGACTTTCCACTGAATTTGAAATGAAATACCTTGGCCTAATGCATTACTTCTTAGGTATTGATGTATGGCAGAGTCCAGGAAGGATCTTCCTTAATCAAGGGAAGTGCACGGTCGAAATCTTAAAGAGATTCGACATGCTAGAATGCAAGTCCATGAATACACCCATGGAAGCAAATCTGAAGTTGTTGGTTGATACTTCGTCAGACTTGATAGATGCCACGTTGTACAAATAGATTATTGGATCACTGATGTACTTGATGAACACCAGACTAGACATTTGTTTTGTAGTGAACACCTTGAGTCAGTTTTTGGTAGAGCCTAGATGTGTTCACCTAGTGGCTGCAAAACATGTGATGAGGTACCTTAAAGGTACAATGGATTATGGTCTTAGCTATGATGGAGATCATGACTTCACATTGAGTGGATACACTGATTTGGATTGAGCAGGAAGTGTTGCTGACAAAAAAAGCACTTCCAGATGTTGTTTTAGTTTGGGATCAACCATGATCTCTTGGCAAAGTAGGAAGCAATCCAGTATTGCTCTCATCACAGTGGAAGCAGAGTACATTGCCACATGTTCTGCCAGCTGCAAATCTATATGGCTTCGAAAGTTGTTGACTGGCCTATTTGACTCGGAGATGAGAGCAACCGTGATTCTATGTGACAACCAGAGCTGCATAAAGATGACAGAGAATCCTGTATTTCACGACAGGTCGAAGCACATAGAGATCTGCTATCATTTCATCCATGACATGGTATAGAGAGGAGCCTTGAAGCTCCAGTACATTAGCACGGATGAACAGGTTGCTGATGTGTTGACCAAACCTTTATCTCATGTAAAGTTTGGACACTTTCGAGATAATCGTGGTATAGTCTGAAAGGACCCTCCCTGAAAGGGGGACTATATATTTTTGTTCCTTGCTTCTGACCTCGCTGTTAGACGTAAAGCAAGATGAGTCATTGCTTCTGACCTCACTATTAGACGTAAATCAAGATGAGTCATTGCTTCTGACCTTGCTCTTAGACGTAAAGGATGACGCTATGTGTTCCTTTCTTCTGACCTCGTTGTTAGACGTAAAACAAGATGAGTCATTACTTCTGACCTCGCTATTAGATGTAAAGCATGATGCTGTGTGATTCCTTGATTTTGACCTAGTTGTTAGACGTAAAGAAAGATGATTCCTTGCTTCTGACCTCATTGTTAGATGTAAATCAAGATGATGATGATTCCTCTCTTCTGACCTCGTTGTTAGATGTAAAGCGAGATGATGTGTGATTCCTTACTTCTAACCTAGATGTTAGACGTAAAGCAAGATGATTCCTCGCTTCTGACCTTGTTGTTAGACGTAAAGCAATATGTTGATGTGTTCCTTGCTTCTGGCCTAGTTGTTAGACGTAAAGCAAGATGATTCCTTACTTCTGACCTAGTTGTTAGACGTAAAGAAAGATGATTCCTCGCTTCTGACCTCATTGTTAGACGTAAAGAGAGATGTTGATGTGTTCCTTGCTTCTGACCTAGTTGTTAGATGTAAAGAAAGATGATTCCTTGCTTCTGACCTTGTTGTTAGACGCAAAGCAAGATGTGACTGACACTGAGCTACCAGCTTAACAGCTGTGACATTGAGCTAGTGTAGTACTATGATGTGCTAGCCTAGTGCTGTGATGAGGTATCATTTTTACTGATAAATATTGATGCATATGATGATGGCATTCTTTCGAGAATGACGATGTTGCCGATGAAGAAAACTTTCGATGACTCATAAATATGCCAACCAATGTTCCAAGATGATATTGATGATACTGTCCTCCTGATGCCACTGATGATCCTGACCTCTCTCGCTCGATGTTGTTGAAGAATACCCTTCTTGTTAAGGGGGAGTGTTGAAATAATGTAACTGGAAAGAGTATTCTTATTATTATTGATATATTATTTATAGGATTAATCCCCATTGTGGATTAATCATGTTGGTAATTGTATTAGGACCAAATCCCCTTTTGCGGATTGGTCAACAGACAATTATAATAGGCAGAATAAGAAGTCAGCCCCAGGAGTTATTATTGAGACCTAGAAATATAATAAAGGTGGGTTTACCCACCCAGATTAAGAAGTCGGCCCTTCCAGTGAAGAGACACTTCACACATGCCAGAACTTGTATAAATAAAGGAGGCTAGCACCTCATTTGAACAGAAATCACTTGCTCATTCTCTTATGAGGCAAGCTGCAATTACCAGTTGGAGAGAGGAGAAGAAGAGTGGCGCATATTTTGGGGAGGACTATCTGTATTGGTTTGAGTTATCTCTTGAACATTATATTGGCAATTTATGATAAAGAAGTTTTTGCTAGGTTTTCTTCCCCTAGAGGGTTTCCCAGGATAAATGTTGTGTCTCTTGTGAATGTGTATTTCTCAGTGATCTTGTTCTTATGATGCTCTTATCTATTGAAATGAAAAGAACTATAATAATGGCATAAACATTAACACAAGTGGCCTCCCATGGAGGAAAAGAAGAGGAACGAGGGAGAAAAAGATCCCATCAAGTTGTTTCTCATGGAAGCCCTTGTGCAACAGAGGAATGATATGTTGGATAATTTCACTCGAATCCTTCAACGATTATCGACAATAACAAGTGCATCTTCTTCAAGAAGTCACTTTGGAGATGCTACCCCATTCAAGGTACACGTTAATTTTGATATTCATGTATTGGAAAGTCATATCGATGCAAATGTTTTCGAAAAATGGTTAAATTTGCTAGAAGGTTATTTCTTTGTTCACAACTTTTCCGATAAAGAAAAGATTATCTTTATGCTCCTTAAGGCTCTTCCCCATGCCAAAAATTAATGGGAAACTTACTGGGAGAAAATTTCCATAGAGGAGTATGGAATATTTGGGGCCAAGTCCACTTGGGATTTTTATGGATGCAGACAAGGAGAAATATTACCTTATTGAAAACTATGATGACCAGTACATGAGATGGACAATGTTGCATCAAAAGTGAGACTAAACAGTGTTGAAGTTCACAAATACCTTCCATACCTTGCCCACCAGGATGGGTATCAATGAATCTAAGAAGAACTTGGTTTTGAAATACCGTAGGGCTCTACACGGGTACATCCAAAACGGAATGGAGTTGATGGACATCTCATCACTAGGAACCACTTATAGATATGTTGTCAAATTGAGCAGAAATTTAAGCAACAGAACAAGTGAGAATTTGGGTCTCCAAATCCGTAACAACCAAAGTATGGTAAGGGAATCCCTAACTCACAGAACAATCAAGAAAACCAGTCTAATGAACAAGAAAATAAGGGTAATGGGAAGATGAATAAGGACACTAGGAAGTGGTGTGATTTCCACAAAATCCCTTGGCACAACACCGATGAATGTCTCTCGAAATAGTCCTTGTTGGTTGAGCTCAAAGAAATAGAACTGAGCCCCGAATCAGACAATAATATAAGGAGATAGATAGTTGGTGCATAACCCACTGCTATTGTCATGACCACAACAATCCAACTAGAAGAACCAGAGGATCGTGAGGAGGGGGAGAAAATTTTCCATTCAAAAATGTGGGTGAAGGGGACCACACTACATTTTATTGTTGATAAAGGAATCTAGAAGAACCTCATCTCAACAAAGGTCATCAAGTAATTAGATTTGTCGATAACACCACACTCGCATCCATACAACATCGGTTGGCTCCGCCAGGGATGCGATATTTGTGTCATCCAACAGTGTCACATGTCATACGACATCAATCCATTCAAGGATGATGTATTGTGTGATGTTTCCCCACTAGAAGTATGTGATGTTATATTAGGCCAACCATACATGTGGAGGTGTCATGCTGTTTATGAGTCTCAACCCTGTAGCGTCATTGTTACTGTAAGGGGTCATCGATACACGATACCAGAGGTTGTTCTGACTACTATACCAACAAAAATGTGTGGCAAAGTAATCTATCATACTGAAAAATTTATCCTCTTCACAACCTAGTAAGAAGAGAATGAAACTGCAACCATTTCAACTATGGAACAAGACCTTTCTATCCAATCGAAGCAGATAAAAAATATTGTAGAAGAGCACCAAGATATTCCTACTTCACCTACAGGAGTGCCTCCACACTTCCTAGTCAAATAAAGTTATGATAAATTCCTTCATGTTGTTCATGTTGCATATTCACCGACAGAGTCCTCCCACACTTAGGAAGATCATGCAGTGAGATTGGTTCATAACATCCTTCAACAAGTTAAGCCACACAACTTCTTCAGCAAGGCAAGCAACTCACCAAGGTTTAGATTCATCAAAAGCTTCCTCAGGGACTTGAAGCAATGGATATCATTGATTCTTAAGGGGGCAGGATTGGTCTAGGAAAAAATTGGTGGCCACCCACCTATTCCACTAGCTCAAAATAAGGGTTTCCACCTTGGCAGTGTTTCTACAACTTTTCGAGTCCTAAACTTCGAGGGTTTTTTTGAGGTCCTAAACAATGTTTTTCGGGCCCACCATAGTCACACTATAGGATCTAGCCAACGTGATGGAAAAATGTGTATTCCTAAGATATACCTTTCGAACGAGCTATCATATGCCCCCAAAATAGAACGTACGCAAAATTTACGCCCTTGGGAAGTTGATGTACCAACTTACCCCATCGGGGCCCACATGACTTTTGGTGTTTCAACATCCGGGGTTAAGGTTTTGGAGTTTCTTTATGTTAAAAAGGCCTCTAGAGCTTCGTTGTAAACATCATCATCATCTTGTGAATGAGCATATCCATCACATCTCTTCTCAGAGATAAATTGCCACCATTTTACTGAGTCATTCACTCTGTGATTTTACAGTTTCTATATGTTCTCTCTTTAAGAAAAATTGTGCATTATTGTATCTCTATGTTTATTGGAATATTTCAATGTATCTCAAAATATCTCTATATATTTCATTGTTATATCTCTGCCTTCATTTCATTCTCAAAATAATCTGGATCAAGCTTAGAGTCGGTATATGAATAGATGCAAACAGTTGATAGACACCATGGATAGTGGGTATGGAGATTCTCCTCTGGCATATCATGGGATGCACTGTGAATATGGTGGATATATTTTGGATTACATGGCAAACCCATTGAGAGAACAAGAATTTTGGAAGTCACCAACTGTCAAGAAATATGGCCTCAGTTCTAAGTGGGAGGCATGGGGTATGCCTTGTGAATCATCCCCACTATGATCGACTATTGGTGGATCTCATTGCTTATCTTTCTGGGGTCCATCCTAGTCAGGGATTTCTTTCAGATTAGGATTGGAGGATTCACCGAGCCTCGGTGGATATTCCTAGATGTCTTAAGTGGAGGGTCGATATTGTGTTAGTATCTCCCCCATGCCTCATGAGGTTGACCCATATCTTCTCTCTACTTGGTCGTTATAAGCATTGTCTCTAGCCTCAGATTTCGTAAAAGGCTTTGGGTCTCTAGCCCTTGGATTCCTAGGGTCTCTCCCAACTTCTAAAATCTTTGGCTATGACTCCCCAAATTTCTTTACTTTGATGGAATAGTATGGAGCTCACCCCCAGAGAAGTGGGTCATTTCCATTGAAGGTGACTTTCATAAACTCTATTTTGGTTTCCACTGCTCCCCCTATAGGGGTTTTAAGGAAAGAAACCCTTTTTTTACTGGAAAAGAACATGTACCAGAGGTGAAACCTTAGGGTCAAGGGGTGATTTCTCCCTCTTGTAGTTTGTCTACTCCCAAGTGTCGAAGGAATAAGGGAATGAAATCCCATGGGGAGGAAAAATTATTTTTGGGAATAGATATCTCCAATCCCGAGGTCATGGTTGATACACTACTTGTGGGTATGGAAAGGGGAAGAAGTTTCAATGCAAAGTTACTAAAGGAGTGGGCCAATAGATCCTGGAAGGTGACCCTTGTCTAGGCTCCCTCAATTTGAACTCTTACGTGAGGATGGTTCAACTTCAAATTCAGGAACTCAAGTGAGGTGGATTGGGTATTAAAATAGCCATGGTGTATTGACTCTATGCCCATACTATTAAAACATTGGTCTTCTATGTTTGATGCGAGTAAGGAAAGGATTGATATTGTTCCTATTTGGCTAAGGATTCTAGGGATACTAATGGAATTTTGGGCCCAAAAAAGTTTCACATAGATTGGGAATGCGATCAACTCTTTTATAGAAGAAGATATGTCTTTAATGGAATGAGGAGAGATGGGGATTTCTAGGATTTCGATATTGCTAGATTTAAGAGAATGTTTACTTGAAGACTTAAACCTCATAGCTGGAGAAAAAACATTCAAGCAAAGGATTGATTATGAAGGGATTCCCTTCAGGTGCAAAAATGTCACCATTATGGCCATAATGAAAATGATTTCAATATTCCATTTCATGAGAAGTTAGGAAAAGTCAGGGAGGGTCTCTCATACTCTTTAAGGAAATGACCATCCACTCTAGGAGAAGAGAACTATGTCCATCCTGAGAATAGTGTTGGTTCTCCTCGTCCTACTCAACATCATATCTTAATACTCATTTGGTGGTGAATTCAAGGGCCTAAGAAATAACAGAAGCTGGTAGAGTAGTGACCTAAGAGGATATGATACATGCTATGGAGTTCCATATGGAATGCATGCCTCAATTGGGTAATAACAAAATTCCCTAGCCCACTTTCAATATATTAATAAATTATGTTTCTCTTCTTGGAAAAGAATCGTTGGGAACTTTGAAAAGTTTTCCTTCCATGCATCAAGATTCCTTCTTTCTTCCTCCCTCGATTCTAGTCCCCCTACCTCTCTCCGAACTCACCACCTCGATGGTCCCCATATCCACCCATGTGAAAATTTATGAGGTTTCTAATAACTCAATGGAATCAATGGATTTAGAAGAGGACCATATTTCATATCAAGTAAGAAATAGATACATTCTCCATTCCCTTCCACTCTCTAAAAATTATGAGGGACTTGGTCTCAATCCCCTCCCTTCCTCGGGGGCCTCTAGTAGAGGGAGGAAATACTTATTGCACAAAGCATCAAAAGGGCACTTGTGGATTTTGCAGTGGGAAGACAACCTTCCCTTAAAGGGGTGCATAGAGCATAGACCTCCCCTAAAGGGTTTCAGCCATGAAAATTATCTCATTAAACTATCGAGGGTTGTTGAGCCCTCTTTAAAAACTCACCCTTAAGAAATTGGTTGAGATCAACCAACCCAATATTCTTCTTCTACAGGAAACTATGGGGAATGGCCCCAATGTAGAGTTTCTCCTAGAATCCCTTTTTAAGAACTGGAGTTTCTCATGTATGGATTCTAGTGGTATATCTGGTGGAATGGATTTGGGGTGGAATAACAATTGTATTAAAATCCTAAATCAGTGGGGATTTGAATCAGGACAAGGGATCGACATTTTATCCTTTGAACTTGGGAATAAATTTATAGTCTTAAAACTTTACAAGCCCTATTTGGATCAGGCCTCTTTCTGGGAAGCTCTCTTCAACAAGTATTTATCTAAGTATGAGGCCCTAATTATAGGATGGGACCTAAATTTTTCTTTGGGATGGATGAAGTGTGGCTCGCGAGAGCCAAATCTGATCCATTAGCAGACTTCTTCAAATTCCATATATAAAGGAAAATATTGATTGATGTTCCACTAGTTTTTCTTAGCTCTACATGGAGGAACAATAGGGTTGGAGAAGAAAGAATTTCTAAGCATATTGATCAGTGTTTGGTCTCAGAATGCTTATTAAAAGGATATCTTCACTTAAGGAAATGGGTGGGTAGAGGAGGGGAATCAAATCATTTCCCAACATTTCTAGAACTAGCTAGTGGGATGAAAATCCAACAAGTCCTTTCATATTCAAATTTGGATGGCTTAAAAAGGAAACTTTATTGGAACTGTTAAAAGAGAATTGGATCCCTCCTGACTCAAACTTGGGGGAATCGAATACTGCCCACTTCTCATCCAATACAAAGAAGCTTAAACAAGTAATAATCACATGGGAACATAAAAAAATAGTTAGAGAGGAGTGAGAGCTAAAGGATGTAGAATATGCTTTAAACACCATCTATGAGTTTGTTGATGGAGGGAAAAATTCCCTTGAATCCAAATATTACCTCCTTCAACTTGAAAAGAATAATAGAAAAATACTATAAGACAAAGAGGCGGCATGGAGGTTGAAAAGTAGAGTGATCTGGATGGAAAAAGGATACAAGAATACCAAATGTTTCCAATCTTATTCCAAAGTTAGGAAGCTCTCCAATACGATATGGACTATGGAAAATAGTCAAGGGAGAGAAGTATATACTTTCGATAAACTAGTTAAGCTAGGAAAGAGCCATTTCTCATCCCTCTTCAAAGCAGACAACATGTCCACTATGGATGAAATAGTTAGATTGGTTAGTTTTTTCCCTGGGTTTGTAGATGAAGAAGGCAACAGAGGAATAATGGATAAGTCATTGAGGAAAAAATTAAGGAAGTGCTTCATGGATTTCACAAATACAAAATTCCAGGACCCGAAAACTAGACGGTTGAATTCTTTATAGGTCTTTTTGAACTGATTGGGAAAGATATATTAGAGGTGATGGAACAATCCAAGAGGACATGTCACATACATGCCCCTCTAAATTCTACATTCATTTCCCTAATCCCTAAAATGGAAAACCCTCAATCCTTTGAGGATTTCCATCCAATATCCCTCTACAATTTTATTTACAAAGTGATAACAAACATTATTGCAAGAAGGATAAAGCCCATCCTATCGGCCTCTATCTCCGAGGAACAATTCAGTTTTTTGGAAGGTAGGAAGATCTATGAGGCTATCGGGATGGCTCAGGAAGGTCTAAACAATTTGAAGATAAGAAAGCTAAAAGGTGATGTTTTCAATATTGATTTATCTAAATCCTATGACAGAGTAAATTGCCTTTTTATCTGTATCCTCCTAACTCACTTGGGATTTGAAGTTCCTTTTACCAATTGGGTCATGATTTGTATCTCATCCATTTCCTTTGATGTTCTCATCAATGGTTCAGCCTCTCCATTTTTTTATCCTAAAAGAGGAACTATACAAGACATCCCTCTATCCCCATTGTTTTTCCTCCTGATGGAAGAAGGCCTAAGCCATTCCCTTTCTGATGCAAAAGCTTGAGGGATATTTCATGGCATTCACATTTCTCACTCTTTTTTCTTAAATCACATGTTATTTGTGGATGATTTACTAATTTTCTGTGATGGTCAGAGGGATGATGTTGAATCTCTCACAAACGTACTAACACTCTTCAGTAGAGCCACAAGCATGTAGATTAATGTCAGGAATTCCACATTATCAGTATGCAACATGAATGAAAAAGAAAACAACTATTATACAACCCTTTTCTAATTTGAAGTCAAGGATATAGACCTAGGGATAAAATATACGAGATTTAAATTAAAGCCTAATTGTTACTTAAAATTGAATTGGTCTTGGATAATCACTAAGTTGGAAAAAAAGCTGAAGTTATAGAGCCACAAATCGCTCTCTCATGTTGGTTGTCTAGTTTTGGTTAAATTTGTGTTGGAGGCCATCCCTATTTACTTGATTTCCCTATCTTGGATACCTAAAAGAATTTTGGAAAAACCTCATAGGATGTGCTTCAAATTTCTTTGGGCAGGAATAAAGGACAATTTTTTGTTTCCTTGGGTAAGGTGGGAATCATTGGCGATTCCAAAATATCTAAGGGGATGGGGACTGAAGAACATATTTATCTTCTCAAAATCTCTCGAAACAAATCCCAGTTGGAGATTAATTATAGTATATATCCTATGGACCAATGTTGTCAATAAAAAATACACCAGGTCAGACTCCATATTAGACTGGATGAGGAACCCAATTAAAAAATTGACCAATTTATCAATAATTTGGAGGGCTACCCTAAACGATTTTGATGTAGTGGGATATGGGTTGGCTTGGTGTATTAGGGATGGGACCAAGGTTCTTATTGGGGTTGATATGTGGCCAAAAAGTGAGGGAAACCACATCTTATTTCTTGAATTGATTCAATCCCTTCAGGAACATGGATTCTTCCATATCAATTAGGTGGTTGATCCTGCCCAAACTACAATATGGGGCTAATATTGGTATGATGCAAATTATCTAGATCTAGTTGAGGATATCTCGTCTCAATGGTACAATTATGTTCAAGCTCTCAAAGCTTCCCACATTTGAATAGTTGACCATGAATATGAACTTATCTAGTAGATATCCTCATTTGCGTATTACACCCCAAAATTGGGCTACATTCATCTAAACATTGGTCATCACCTTAGGGAGCCACTCTGGTGGTGGAAAAGTTTGTGGAAGATTCATCACCCACATAAAGAAAGAATATTTATGTGGTGATTAATAGTCAACAAAATATCAACTTGGGAAAAGATGAGAAACAAGAAGTTGGAAGGACTTGGGTGGTGCTATTTATGTAAATCATACAATGAGACTACCCATCACCTTTTCCTTCTTTCTCCCTTTGTTCACCAGATTTGGAAAGAACTTTCACTAGCTTTGGGATAGAATTTGGTATGGGTAGGAAAATCAGTAGAACAAACTAGGAAAGACTCGTCCTTAGATAGATCCAAAATAAGGGTTAAAGCACTCACACTCATTGTGGCTTGGGGGTTCTGGCTAGGGAAAAAAACCCCACCCCAGACCTTGTTGCAACATAGGGCTCAATATTCTTTCTATTTTTCCTCAAGAAAAAAATGAAGGTCTCGTCAGAGTTCCTTCCTCGCTGCAAATTGATCACTCTATCCCTGTTTTTTTTTTATGAGGCATCCCAAAACAACAACCAATCTTGTGGGGCAGGGGCTCTCCTCTACTTCTCAGAATAAAATTTCTTCAAGTTAGCAATGGGGCTGGGAAATGGAACAAATAATTTTGTTGAAATAATGGCCTTAAAGGTTCTCCTTCTCTTTTCCAAAGAAAAATAAGTTCACTCTATGAAAATATTTGGGAATTCTATGCTTTTTATAAATTGGTAAAGGAAATGACAATAATGTCACAACATTCAACTACTTACTATTCTCAAAGAAGTTCTCATATTAGCGGACACTTTTGATTTTATTTCTTTACATCATGTCTGCAGGAGCCATAATAGAGAGGCAAACTGATTATGTAAAGAGGGATTACATATGTCTTATGGGAAATGGATAATCACTGAAGTTAAGGAGGGAGATCATTATTCCTATTACCACAGACCTTTCAATGAGGACCTCCCGCGATAAATGCACATAAATAACATGGATATTTTTCTTCCTTCAACAGATATTGGTCCAGTTTTTTGGGTTTATTCTCAATATTTCCTTTTATGTATACTCTAGAATATTCTATGTCGATCTCCTTTATGTATTTGTTCCAGGCCTATGATATGTAAATATGTTAGTCAGGATTGTCTTATCTAAAAAAGAGAATAAACAATACTTTTTGTATTTTTATGAATACATATAGGTATATAATTTCCCTTTTTGATGAAGGAAAATACATGGCAGCATGTATTCTACAGAACATAAATTTTATCTCTTTTGATGAATAAAATTTACTCTTTTTTCCAAGGTGTTAGCGATCAAATAATTCATTCTGAAATTTGTTTGAAAAATGATGCCTCATCTTGTGGGAGACTTTTGAATGCCTTCCCTAGATCTAAATGAAGATCTGAAAGTACCATTGGAAAGCTTAGGATGTCTAGTTGTCAATCGACTATTCAACCGTGTAAAACGAACTCTCCACGGCTCAAAAAATTGATTTTTCCCAAGGCAGTTTTCATTAAAAAAAATCTGGGCTTTCATTGGCTCATTGGTTTTTCTCACAGTGTAGTGAGCCGGTGAAAGTTTTCCTTTTCACCAGCTAAAGGGGAAAATTTAGGACAAAAGAGCTGGTGAAAGCGCAAAAGATTCCATAAACGTTTTCTTTCTGCCCAAATCACGATTTTTGGATTCCTGAACACGTGGGAAAGGTGTTAAATGATGGATAATAATTAGGAGAAGCTAAAATATCTTTCTCATTAAGTTTTAAAGACATATGGTAAGGAAATAACACCAAATGACATGATTAATATTGACAGAAATCGCCTAGTCATCAAAGACAGATTTCTGAATCTGTGATTTTTATAAGCAAATTGCCAAATAATGCTTCAGCTGTCAATTTTGACTTATGATGATAAGATTAGATCAGATATACTAAAGATTCATTTTGATTATGTGTTGGACAACTGGGAGGGGGGGGGGAGTGAATTAGTTGTAACCTTGCTTAAACAATTATGCTTATTTTAAACTCTTTATAGAGCACTTAATGACAATCACAATAATGCAGGGAAGTAAGAAATAGTACATTCATCATCATTCACACATATGAGATACACAGAGACAAATATTTCCTAAGGAAACCCATCAAGGGTAAAAACCTCTTCTTCTTTATATGATAAGTAATATTTACATCCTTTACATTATCATACATATGAGCTCCAACTCATTGTGAGGCTACAACCTCTGTTTTGTAAGCTGCAACTTGCCGAGAGAACCAACTCTCTGTTTTCTCTAGCAACCACTAGAAGGAAGCACCGATTCCCTGGTTTCTCTAGCACCCACTAGAAGGAAGCACCAACTCCATGGTTTCTCTAGCACTCATTAGAAGGAAGAAACAACTCCCTAAGTGTTCCAGCACCAACTGGATGGAAGCACCAACTTCCAGTCACACAGGCACCAACCTATATAACAGAGAACAACAGTTCTCCCTTGCACCACCCTACCACCCTAGTTTCTCTGGCTGCAACAAGATGGAAGCTACAACTCCCTGTGTTCAAGTACCCACTTGAACCTCAAAGGACAATAGTCCTCCCTAGCACCACCCTACCACCCTGATTTCTCTGGCTGCAACCAGATGGAAGCTACAACTTTCTGTGTTCAAGCACCCACTTGAACCTCAGAGGACAACAGTCCTCCCTAGCACCTCCCAACCACCTTGAAATATAAATCTTTGCTATTAAGACTTATTACAGTGATATAAAGTTATTCAATGGCTTATCGGTCTCATCACTATTCTGCTACACTGCACTGCTCTATCTGCATTAGTGTCTTCTGCACACTCCTTGCGCTTTCTGTTCTTCTGCCTTTTATGCTCTCTGCGCCATGTCCCTTCAATGCACCATTCCTCTTCTCTATATTTCAGATGCTGCACATACCTCCTTCTACACTCCTAAATCCCTCTCAACAACAACACCCATCTCTTCTTTCTTCTGCCTTCTTATAGTCTCTGTGCACCTTGTGCATTCCTTGTGCGTAATGCTTCTGCATGCTCTTCATGTCGAGTGCTCTGCCTATTCATCATTGCAACTCTTCAGCTTCTCTGGTTGTTAAACTCATGTGTCCATAATCACTGGGTGTTATGCTGAGATTCCTTATCCTCTCCAATAGTTGAGACTCTTTGTCTTCTCTCTCACAATGGAGCTCATCCTTTCTATTGCAGTTACAGGCTTCAATGCTCATCCATCTGTCAATTTCCTCTATGAACAGTCTTCATTCCACTGGAAGATTCCTTGAGACTCTTCAGCTCCTCTAGAAACCACACAGAAGTCTCTTCGATTCCTCTAGCAGAAACCATCAGTGGTTTCTAGTAGTTACACTATGAACCTCCAAAGACCGCTTCAATAGCTGAATCACCATTGATCGATTAACTGTGAAGAGCAACAATAGCCATTCTATCATATTCCTGAATAACCTTCACTGTTGGATCATAAATCATGAGTCTCATGCTTATTTCGCCATTTCGCAATTCGGCCTTTCGGCATTTCGACATTTCGACATTCAGTTTTTCGGCATCCCTGTTGCAAAGTGTTTCGACACTCCAACTCCTGGTATCCGAAACCAACACCAAAAGGTGTTTTTCACATTTCGACACTTTGGCATTTCGACATTCCTTGTCATGAAGTGTTTTGATGCTCCATATCTTGATATCCGAAATATACACAAAAAGGTGTTTCGGCGTTTCACATTTCGTGACTTTGGGACTCCTGTGATGAAGAGTCTCGACTCTTGACTCCTCAAACTTCCGGTATCCAAAACTCTGGTTGATGTGCATGTTTCAGGATTTTCAACATTTCTCATTTTGGCACTTCGGGACTCCTGTGATGAAGAGTCTCAACTCTTGACTCCTCAAGCTTCCGGTATCCGAAACTCTGGTTGATGTGCCTACTTCAGGATTTTCGACGTTTTACATTTTAGCACTTTGGGACTCCTGTGTTGAAGAGTCTCGACTCTTGACTCTTCCAACTCCTGATATCCAAACCTTCGGTCGATGTGCCTGTTTCAGGTTTTCGGGGTTTCACATTTCGTGATTCCAGGACTCTTGATGATGGAGAGTATTGACTCTTGACTCCTCCAACTCCCGGTATTCGAACCTCCGGTCGATGTGCCTATTTCGGGTTTTTGGGGTTTCACATTTCATGATTCTGGGACTCCTGATGATGAAGAGTCTCACCTCTTGACTCTTCCAACTCCCGGTATCTGGAACTCCGAAATGGAGTCTTTGACATTTCGCGATTTCGCATTTCGTGATTTCAAGACTCATGTTGATGAAGAGTCTCGACTCTTGACTCCTCCATCTCCCGGTATCTGAAACTCTAAAATGGAGTCGGATCAACATATTTTGGTGTTTCACATTTCGCCGCTTTGGGACTCCTGTTGTGAGGGTCCTTGACATCTCCAACTCCTTGTATATGAAATTGTCCTACTTCTTTCAGGATTTCAGCATTTTGCATTTCGCGATTCCAACATTCTTGTTGTGAGTGCTCTTGACACCTCCAAGTCCCAATATCCAAAACTCCAAAATGGAGTTTATGTCGTGGTTTTTCCATGCCATCATTGCTGCTGATCTTCCTTGCCTGCCTGTTTTCCATCAAATGAACAAGCACACTCTTGCACTCTGCATGCACCTCTGCACTATCTCTTCTGGTCTTCATGAGCTTGCTCTACTGCATCTCCCCAAAATACTTCTGGTGCCCACCTGGCACATTGTACCTGTACTCAAGCCATCATCGCTGCTATACTTACCATCAATGACAAGCATACGCTAGTTGTAAAACATGCCAACAATCTCCCCCTTTGGCATTGATGGCAACAAAGGCACCCGGACCTATTCTTTTCTCCCCCTTTGACATCAATGTCAAAGAAAACACGCTCCCCCTGAGCTGTTGTAGTATTTTTCAGAGGTATCAGATATTCAATCAATACAAACTCCCCCTAATAGGATGGACTCTCTTAGGTGTGAGACGGGATGACGCCCAGCTTCTGTCGGAGATATTCAAATGGTGTCTTGGCTAGGGGTTTAGTAAAGATGTCTGCAATTTGTTCTGTGGTTGGAATGTAATGGACCTAAACAACCTGATTGGTGACCCAATCTCTCATAAAATGGTATTTTATGGGAATATGCTTGGTCTTGGAGTGGAATACATGATTCTTAGACACACTAATGGCACTAGTGTTATCTCAATGAATTGGGATCAGTGCCGCATATTTTACCTCCAAGTCTGCAAGTGTCTGAATCATCCATAATACTTGAGTGCAACAGGTAGCAGTAGTAATGTACTCTGCCTCTGTAGTTTATAAAGAAATGGAACCTTTCTTTTTACTCAACCATGCTACTAGAGAATCTCCTAAGAAGAACGCACCTCCACTTGTGCTTTTCCTTTCATCCATGCAGTTAGCCCAATCAACATCTGAGTAGACTGATAATTGAAAATTCCGATTCTTATAATACCATAGGCCATAGTTCATTGTTTCTTTCAAATATATGAATATCCTTTTGACAGCAAGCAAATGACTCTATTTAGGTGCAGACTAATATCTTCCTACCATCCCAACAACATGCATTATGTCAGGACGAGATGTTGTGATGTACAATAGACTGCCTATCATCGACCTATATGAACTTTGATCAACATCAGGTGAGTCATCATCCTTGCTTAATTTACATCCTGTAAGCGTAGGTGTGCCCACAGGTTTAGAATCTTCCATTTGAAACCTTTTCAACATTTCTCTTAGATACTTTTCTTGAGAAATGAACATCCCTTCAGACCTCTGAGTAATTTGCAGACCAAGAAAAAATGATAGTTCACCTATCATAGACATTTAAAACTCAGACTCCATGGCAGAAGAAAACCATTGTACCAAGGAATCCTTATTACATCTGAAGATGATGTCATCTACATAGACCAGCACGATGAGAAAATCATTATCCTCTGTTTTGATATATAGATTGTTATCAACTATTCCTCTCTTGAACCCTTTGTCTTTGATATACATATCCAGTCTTTGATACCAGACATGAGGGGCTTGTTTTAACCCATATAAAGATTTCTTCATCTTGCATACTAAGTTAGGGTTACCAGACAATTCAAAACCCTCTGGTTGTTCCATATAGACTTATTCACTTAAATCTCCATTTAGAAAATATGACTTGACATCCATTTGATAGACTTTAAACCTTTTATGACAAGCATAGGCAAGAAATATTCTGATAGCTTCTAATATTGCTACGGGCGCAAATGTTTCATCAAAATCCAGTCCTTCTATTTGAGCATACCCTTTACAGACCAATCTTGCTTTATTCCTGACAACTTGTCCCTGCTCATTCAACTTATTCTTAAAGATCCATTTGGAGCCAATGATATTTTTACCTTTAGGTATATGAACCATCTCCCACGTATTGTTTTTCTCAATCTGATCAAGTTCGTCATTCATTGCTTTAACCCAATGGTCATCTTTGCTAGCTTCATTAAAATTCTTGGGTTCCATCATGGATATGAAAGCTATATGTGACTGTTCGGTGTTTTTGATTATCTTTCTCCTCGTTTGTACACATTTGTCTTTTTCACCAATTATCTGACTTGCAGGATGATTCTTTTGAGTGATTCCGGAGGAGGAATTTGAAGTTGTCTTCTAATTTGAGTCTGTCTGAGTATCTATGTCTTCATCTGGTTCAGAGTATTCATTTTCTAATTCTTGGACCTGTTCATCTTCAGCTTTAGCTGTGTCCTCTGTAGAAGACTCATTATTGTACACCTCTCTTGCTGGGAATCCTTCATCAACTTTTACGTCAATACAATCAACCATTTTATGCATCCTCTTATTATAACATCTGTATCCTTTACTGTTTGTAGCATACCCTAAGAAGATACCTTCATCAGGCCTGTCATCATATTTGCCAAGGTTCTCATCATTATTCTTTATGTAACATTTAATCCCAAAGACTTTGAAGTGTTTGATTGAAGAAGGTCTCCCATACCACAGTTCATAAGGTGTCTTGTCACTTTGTGGTATGAGGTGGGATTTCTTAAGAACATGGAATGCTGTGTGTATTGCTTCTACCCAATAGGTTTGACCAATGTTCTTCTCATTCATCATTGACCTGGCCATTTGCTGCACTGTTCTGTTTTGCCTCTCAACTACTCCATTTTGTTGTGGAGTTCTTGGGATTGTGTATTCTCTCTTGATCCCATGCTTATCACAGAATTCCTTGAAATCACCTGACATAAATTCTCCTCCTCTGTCTAATCTTACTGCCTTTAACCTCTTGCCTGTTTGATTCTCAATTAAAGCCTTAAATATTTTAAACTTCTCAAATGCTTCATCTTTTTCCTTGAGAAAGGCAACGCAAGTATGTCTGGAGTAATCATCAATGATCAGCATGAAGTAGTTTTCTTTCCCTGTGCCTTCCTGTCTTGATGGTCCACATAAATCCATATGAACTAGTTGGAGTGGTTTCTCTGTTGAAGTAAATCTTTTGGACTTAAACTGTGTCCTAGTTAACTTTCCTACTTGGCAGGGTTTACACATAGAATCTCAGGGCTTTGATATTCTCGAAAGATCTTTTACTACCTCGAGATTTTTGAGTTTGATTAAGTGGTCAAAGTTTAGATTTCCAAGTCTCCTATGCCATAACCAACTTTCATCATACTTGCTTAAGTGGCATTCTTCTTTTTCTTCTTTTAACACATAGACATTGTTTTCTGTTCTTATCCCTTTTGCAACTAGTTGTCCTGAATTCACAGATTTTATTCTATAGTCTTTAGAGGTAAAAATGACTTCACATCCTTGGTCACAAACTTGACTGACAATAAGAAGATTATGTTTAATACCTTCTACAAGCAACACATCTTGAGCTTTCCCTTTGCCATTACTCAAACTTACCATTCCTTTACCTTTTATTTTACCTGGTGCATCATTTCCAAAAGTTACATTCCCTGATTTTCTTTCACTTAGAGTTAGAAACTTACTTTTGTATCCAGTCATATGTTTGGAACATCCACTGTCAATATACCAGGGATTCTTTTGTCTTTGGGCCGATAACACTAGTCCACACTTGTCATCTGCTTTCTTCTTCCAAACCTTGACATTTTTGACTGTGGGGATCAAATCTGGCTTGTAATTCCTTAAGCGACAATCTGCAGCTTTATGTCCATAGTTATGACAGATGTAGCATTCAATCTCATTGTTCAATAGGTCAAAATTATTGTTGCAGCGTTGTCTACTCATTGACTGTTTATTATTTCTTGACCTCCCTAGTTGCATATCTCTAGACTTAATTTGGCAATTTGCAATCTGTGATGGTTTGTTACTTGGCTGTATCATTCTTTGTTGTGATGGTTTGAGTCTCGACTCTTGACTCCTCAAACTTCCGGTATCCGAAACTCCGGTTGGTGTGCTTGTTTCGGGATTTTCGGCATTTTGCATTTCGGCACCTTGACACTCCTATGATGAAGAGTCTCGACTCTTGAATCCTAAAACTTCCGGTATCCGAAACTCCAGTTGATGTGCCTGTTTCGAGATTTTTGGTGTTTCTCATTTCGACACTTCTGGACTCCTGTGTTGAAGAGTCTCGAATCTTGACTCCTCCAACTCCCGGTATTCGAACCTTCGGTCGATGTGCCTATTTCAGGTTTTCGGGTTTTTGCATTTCATGATTCTGGGACTCCTGATTATGGAGATTCTCAACTCTTGACTCCTCCAAATCCCAGTATCTGAACCTTCAGTCGATGTGCTTGTTTCGGGTTTTTGGGGTTTCGCATTTCGCGATTCTGGTACTCCTGATGATGAAGAGTCTCGACTCTTGACTCTTCCAACTCCCGGTATCCAGAACTCTGAAATGGAGTCTTTGACATTTCGCGATTTCGGGACTCCTGTTGATGAAGAGTCTCGACTCTTGACTCCTCCATCTCCCAGTATCTAAAACTCCAAAATGGAGTCKGWTCAACATATTTCTGCGTTTCGCATTTYGCCACTTTGGGACTCATGTTGTGAGGGTCCT
The DNA here is from genome assembly GCA_010110895.2 of Picea sitchensis. Taxonomy (NCBI): domain Eukaryota; kingdom Viridiplantae; phylum Streptophyta; class Pinopsida; order Pinales; family Pinaceae; genus Picea; species Picea sitchensis. Next base: position 46,791 of record SNQJ01S0068206.1, on the reverse strand, counting down.
TGACATCTCCAACTCCCTGTATCTGAAATTGTCCTCCCGCTTTCAGGATTTTGGCGTTTCGCATTTCGTGATTCCGTGATTCTTGTTGTGAGTGTTCTTGACACCTCCAAGTCCCGGTATCCGAAACTCCAAAATGGAGTTTACGTCGTGGTTTTTCCATGCCATCATCGCTATTGATCTTCCTTGCCTTCCTGTTTTCCATCAAATGAACAAGCACACTCTTGCACTCTGCATGCACCTCTGCACTATCTCTTCTAGTCTTCACGAGATTTCTCTACTGCGTTTCCCCAAAATACTTCTAGTGCCCACCTGGCACATTGTACCTATACTCAAGCCATCATCGCTATTGTACTTGCCATCAATGAAAAGCATACGCTGCCTGTAAAACATGCCAACATTATGTTGATTTTTAGGTATTTCAGATCCATTAAAATAGGATCTGAAATCTTGATGTAAAGGCTATAAAGCCACAAACTGTTGATGAGCCAAGGGTTCAATTTTGGATAGATGGACTATACTATATGCAAACATGCTTTTCATATGATAATACAAATCACAATTTTCTCTCTCTATTGATATTAGACTCTCATCTTTACTTCTATACTCTTATTCAAGTTGTTTTAACTGCAGAATGACTGTCATCTCATCAGTCAGTTCATAACTTGCTTAATAGTTTCTTATCATTGTTTATTAAACCCTACATTTTGTATCTGGTTTATAAACACTGCTTTCTCACCCACTTTAAGGCTATCATCTGATTATTGATCCTTTAGAGCATTGGTTAATTTGATTCTCATTTTGATTGTCTGAATACCATACTGTAATTAAGTTATCCCATTGATCCACACATACAAAATACAAAAACAAGTTTACCTTAATTTACCAAGCATCTTTGATCCACAACCTCAAAGAGTTTCTTGGAGTGATAACAAATTGTTGTCATTGCCAGGGGCAGAAGACTAAAGTTGAAGATAACTTCCCTAGGAAATGACATAGAGTTGATCCATTGATGATAGACAAGGATCAGACATCAGAATCAATAGTAATAATCTATCTGGCGACTCCATGAAGGAAGATTTAGTGGCAACTCTATTGTTCAGAAATATGATGGCGACTCCACTGGTATGAAATGAACAAGAGGTATGTTTTTTGCAATTTTTCAAGTATTCCTGGTTACCCTCATCCATTTCCTAGTAAAGATGGATGGGAAAGAAGTATTCCCAGATTTCGAGGAGAAGAATGGAAAGTACCAACGGAACACTTGCTATATTTTCATGACTTTATTAATAGACTTGAAATTATACATGAAGATGTTCAAATTAAGCTTTTCAGGCAATCATTAGAGGGATTTTCTCTTAATTGGTGCCAATATCTTCCAAATGTAAGTATCATTTATTTGGAAAATTTTCATGTAGCCTTCCATTTGTTTTGCAAAACAAATTTTTCAACTAATCTTCTTTATCTAGAATGTTGTCATGAATTTAGTGTGCTGAATAAAGATTCAGATAATTATGAAGACTTTGCTGCAACAAAAGATATTTCTCATCATGATCAAGAGATAGATGATCCACATTATGATAACCATAGTGATTCTTTTGTCATTGTATCAAATGCATTTACTGACTTAGGTTTTCATGAAGATGATATTGTCCCCTTTGAAAGCTGCAAAGATGATTATCAGATTGACACATTAGCAGGTGATAGTTTTAGATCTGCAGCAGATTCTAAGGGAAGCCCTCAGTTTTTTGATTTGCAGACCAAGGTAGATTTCAACAGATATGAGAAGGAAGGTGAGGAGCAGAAAGTTTCAGATCAACAGTTGAGCTTGTATTTTCATTGGACAGAGGAGGAAAAGTCCACATTCAGCATTGACATCAGTGAAGACAACAACCAACATAATTTCAGTTTTCAGTTGGAACAACAACATAAAGAGGTATTTCTTTGTGGATTTGATGACCCTATTGCTGATTATTTTCAATCTATGAGAAACATATGTGTTAAAGTATTTTTTTCATATGAAGGTTGGATTTATCATCTGTTCAAACTACTTTTTTGTTGGCTATGCATTCCATTATTTTTCGGGTCAAGATCAAGAGCAAGTTCAATAAATCAGTTTCTAATATGGCTTCATTGGAAGCATGAGTTTACTTGATTGAGCGTCAGTACAATGGTTAGAGTAGGAGTAGAAGAAAATAAGCTCATTCTTTGAGCAAGTAGACTCTTTTAGTTATTGGTTGTTGAATAAGCAGAGCAAGCTACAGACAGTTTTCAGTTTGGCAGAGGATTAGGTGAAAAAATCCAGATGTTATCTCCAAAAATGAATCAGTCAATTTGTTTCATTTTTTAGTGATGGAATGGTCATAAATAGAGTTCCATACAATTTTTTTTTAGAAATTCAAGTATCAAAATATAGGATATAATTTGTTATTTCTTATAATAAATTGATTGTCAAAAGATATTTTCAAAAAATCGAAGAAAATATTTTCAATGGCTAATCTTTGTTTTGAAGTTGAAGTTAGCCAGTGAAAGTTCAAGGTTTCAACGACTAAATGGAATTTCCGAAAACAAGTGAGCCGGTGAAAGTGTAGATTTGGATTTTTCTCCAGCGCCTTAAAAACCCGAAAAGACATATTGTACACATGTCATGTAATCATGATGGAAATTCAAATGGAGGCACATGAATGGTTACACGTTTTCACCATGTCTTAGTGGAATATGATGATGGATTTGGTCATATATTCCATGTGGAAGATGCAGGAAAATCTTAAGAGTGGTGAATTATTTGATCATTATTATACCCAGACATCAAATACCAGATCTATATCTACATAAAATCGTGGCCATCATTCCTTTTTTCTTTCAAATTTCACAGCTTTCAAATCCTATATTTGGGTTTTCTTATTATATTTTGACAGCACAGGATCATTTTCACCAGCGCCAACACCTTCCCCATTTAGAAAAGTTCTACGTGTTAACCATGTACATATCAACCTGTGATTATTGCATGATGGGAAGAAAGCAAGGAGGACCACCTCTGCGAAAGGAATTAGACAACAAGTATTTTTCAGATGAGTTCTTATTTGATAAGTGTTGTGAGAAATATGAATTGCATTCTAAAGTTGAAGATCTAAATAGAGAAGAATCTTTTCCTCACAATCTACATCAGCTTTCAAATGATCTTCGCTGTGATGTGCTTCCTCATAAACATGAATTAGAAAAGATTAATGAAGAGATGAAAGATTTTCGATTACCTCTATTTCTGATTTTAATGAATCTGAAGAATTGGTTTCGTTAGCTACACATGGAGATGATCATCTTTCTGTTGATCCAATGTTCATTGAAATAAGTGAGATTAGCCCACATTTTCCAGATTTGCAAATTGAGGGAAGTTGCAGTAACCATGAGGAACATGATTTTTAGATATTGTCTTATATCCAACTAGAGCATTAGAAACATCCTTTTTCTCCTTGTGAATATGTTGTTTCAAATTATGATAAGGAAGAAGATGTTGAAATTTGTGAGGGCTTGTTGTCTACTGGAATTTTATCCAGTTCTACTTTTCAGCAGACAGATGATCAGAAATGTGTGCATACTGTGGTTGATACTAGTTATAAATCTGTTGATTAAAATTGCAGTGGAGATCAAAATTCCAGATTAGAATCTATAGCAGATACTAAGGACAACTCTTAGTTTTCTGATTTGCAGACACAAGAAGATTGCAACAGATACAGAGAGAAATATGATTAGATGAAAATTCCATATCAACAGTTCATCATACTTTCTTCTCAGACACAGATTAAGTAGTCTGTATTTAGCATTGAGATCTCTGAGGGAAACGAGCAACTTGATTATTTTTAGTTGATTGATTTAATGAATAAACAAGCAGGTTACAGGTTTGCTACAGGTTTTCAGATGATAAATCATAAAGGCTAAATGAATCCATGCCCAATACTAAAGGCACAAGGTTTATCAGGTTCTTAGAAACCTCGCAGGGAGGTCTCCATCCCAGTTGGAGCCAGAAGTTAGCGATCAAATAATTCATTCTGAAATTTGTTTGAAAAATGATGCCTCATATTGTGGGGGAATTTTGACTGCCTTCCCAAGATATAAATGTAGATCTGAAAGTACCATTAGAAATCTTAGGATGTCTAGTTTTCAATCAACTATTCAAGCGTGTAAAACAGACTCTCCATGACTCAAAAATTTGATTTTTCCCAAGGCAGTTTTCATTAAAAAAAATCTGCACTTTCACTAGCTCATTGGTTTTTCTCACAGTGTAGTGAGTCGATGAAAGTTTTCCTTTTCACTAGCTAAAGGGGAAGATTCAGGAAAAAACAGTCGATGAAAGCACACAAGAGTCCAAAAATGTTTTCTTTCTACCCAGATCGCGATTTTTGGATTCTTGAACACGTGGGAAAGGTGTTAAATGATGGATAATAATTAGGAGAAGCTAGAATATATTTCTCATTAAGTTTTAAATACATATGGTAAGGAAATAACACCAAATGGCATGATTAATCTTGACAGAAATCACCCAGTCATCAAAGACAGATTTATGAATCTGTGGTTTTCATAAGCAAATTGCTAAATAATGCTTCAACTGTTAATTTCGACTTATGATGATAAGATTAGATCATATATGCTAAAGATTCATTTTGATTATGTTGATTTTTAGGTATTTTGGATCCATTAAAATAGGATCTAAAATCTTGATGTAAAGGCTATAAAGCCACAAATTGTTGATGAGCCAGGGGTTTGATTTTGGATAGATGGACTATACTATATTGTAAACATGCTTTTCATATGATAATACAAATCACAGTTTTCTCTCTCTATTGATATCAGATTCTCATCTTTCCTTCTGTACTCTTATTCAAGTTGTTTTAATTGTAGAATGACTGTCATCTCATCAGGCAGTTCATAAATTGCTTAATAGTTGCTTATCATTGTTTATTAAACCCTACATTTTGTATCTGGTTTATAAACACTGCTTTCTCACCCACTTTAAATCTATCGTCTGATTATTGATCCTTGAGAGCACTGGTTCATTTGATTTTCATTTTGACTGTCTGAATACCATACTGTAATTGAGTTATCCCATTGATCCACACATACAAAATACAAAAACAAATTTACCTTAAGTTACCAAGAATATTTGATCCACAACCTCAAAGAGTTTCTTGGAGTGATAACACAAGGAAAAAATATTTTAATATATAAAAAAAATACACTGGTTTGAATTTGTTGTGTTTTGATTTTCCCTAGATTCAATTAATAGATCATGAAAACAATTTAGTGGTTACAAAGGTCTTAATATATTATAAAATATATTAATATATGTTGATATATTTTATAATATTAAAATTTTTAATACTTTAATATGAATGTATTAAAGCAATATAGACCCATCTTAACCCATGATCTATAAGTGTCGAGAGGGAACAAATCTCTTGAGATGAAAACCTTTTCAAGAATGCAAAACTTGAGGAAATGTTAAAGGTTTGCGATATTTGAACCCTCTAGGCACTTGATAGATCGGGGTTACGATGGATCTATGTTGGTCCTTATTTTACATATGACGAGCCGAAGATGTTGGTATTTAAATTCAAATATATATATATATATATATATATATATATATATATATATATATATATATGTATATATATATATATATATATATATTATCAAACTATTTATGTGCAACTGTGAACATAAATTACAAAATAGGCTCTGGATATTGGTGTTGAGGTTTCCATGGAAGGAAACCAATCCCACCACCAAGTATATATATTTGTAAGCGAGCTATTTGTATTACCTTTCATGAACATAAATTACAAAATAGGCTCTGGATATTGGTGTTGAGGTTTCCATGGAAGGAAACCAATCCCACCACCAGGTATAAAAGTTCCAAAAAATTATACTGTGACGACTACTTACTGACATAATTATTGATTTTAGATTGAGATATATCGCTCTGGGCCTATAAATATTACAAAATAAATATATATAAGGTTTGACATGCCACACCAAAGCTACAAAACTAAAAACATAATAGTCCATGAGAACTTATTTACTAAGATAGTTGTAAGGAAAGGCATGCCTTGATAAATTAGGCCATTTATGTGCCATTATTTCCTGGATTAGGTCCTCCTCGTTGCATCGCTGCTCTAGTTCTACCATGCCCGAATACATAATCCAATCCAAACGTTTCTCCATTAGCTCCTAGAGAAATGTTTGTTCATCATTATCCATTTGAAGCTCCTTGATTATTTCTCGATGTGCATTAATTAACACTGTATGTTGGGGGGGAGAACAAAGAGAAATGGAGGCACCTTCAAGGTTATGGGTATGGGTAGTAGTGAAGGAGGAGGGCGTAGGAATGGAGGTGGGATTGGAATCATCGGGATTAGTGAGAGGGGGAGGGAAATGATTTTCCATCGCAAAGTGGAAAGGAAAAACACAACAATGTCCAGAGGGGTGAGAAGCTTCAAAATCTTGACCTCCAAGGCCAGAAAGAGAACCACTAGCCTACTTTGATCTGGCTTGCTCCCTAGGCATGAGAGAAAACTAGGAGTGGTAATGACAAAAACTAGAGAGGGTGAAAAAGAATCGTGCAACCAGATAGATAGATATATATAGATAGATAGATAGATAGATAGATAGATAGATAGTTGGAAAAACTAGAGAGGGCTTGATTCCGTTGTACTGCAGTGTCCCTTCAGGTTTTAAATATTTATAAAGTCAGGTAATATCTAACACAATCACATATGGAGATAACAAAAATATTGGATTATGCAGACAGTAATAACTTATTGGAATACAATTCAAGCACCTATTAAGGCCTGAGAGGTACTTGTACCTTAAAGGTCTATAGATGGGCACTTGTTCTCTTTTATTATTTCAAGACTAATAATAGGTACCATTGGAATGATACTTGTGGATTCCATACAATTTCCTAGTTTATTAAAAATATAATGGACTAACAAAATTCACACTTACTTCTTGTTGCTGTCATTTTAGCAAAACGCCTCAAGATTTACCTTGGAGAAACAGTTGAAGTAATCATGTTGCTGTCATTTTGGGCGAAACGCATGATGATTATGAATGATTTAAAATGGTTATTTTACTTACAACTTACATATGATATTATGTTTGTATTTATAATTAAACACAATTTATTTATAATTAAACATTCAATTTGATAAACACTTTATTTATAATTAAACATTCAATTTAATCAACACAAAACAGATCACTAGAGCAAGACATCGCCACTGCAGTGGCACTTTTGTTTATATCACTTCTGTATATTGAGTATATTGTCTTTCTTACCTTCCTACATGCACA
>SNQJ01S0068206.1:13309-26078 GCA_010110895.2 Picea sitchensis | reverse complement strand
GAAGGAATTACACATCTCCTTCATATGTATAGTAAGAATACAAATTATTTTTTGTTATTAAATTTTTTTAACTTTAGAAAGTGTATTTTGGTGCAATTTTTTTTTTTTACTTTCAATTGTTATATATATATATATATACAGATAAAGTTGATATTCAGGTATTTTACTTTATAACAATATGTTTTTAAATTTCCCCGAATGGGGTTCCACCAGAAATTTCCACCACAAGAAGCTCACACCATTGCGACACCTCCCTCATCACCTCGANAGAGAGAGAGAGAGAGAGAGAGAGAGAGAGAGTTAATATTTAAATATTTTACTTGTTATTAATATTTTTTTGAATTGAAGGAATTACACATCTCCTTCATATGTATAGTAAGAATACAAATTATTTTTTGTTATTAAATTTTTTTAACTTTAGAAAGTGTATTTTGGTGCAATTTTTTTTTTTTACTTTCAATTGTTATATATATATATACAGATAAAGTTGATATTCAGGTATTTTACTTTATAACAATATGTTTTTAAATTTCCCCGAATGGGGTTCCACCAGAAATTTCCACCACAAGAAGCTCACACCATTGCGACACCTCCCTCATCACCTCGATTGGTGACTCGACAACGCTCATTAATGCCTGATTTTTGTTCTCCTTCATACCTACATGCATCTGGATCTCACAATGGATCTTACTCGTACGAAGCCAAGGGGTATCCAGATCCTTTAGTACCTCATTGTCGATGTCCAAACCAAGATGGTTTTATTTATTTTTCCTGTCTCTCTCTACGCACACTCTGGTTATTTCCAACTCACATTTTATCTCCCCCTGTCACAAGTTTTTATATCTGGTTGCACGATTCTTTTTCACCCTCTCTAGTTTCTTTCATTACCACTCCTAGTTTTCTCTCATGCCTAAGGAGCGAGCCAGATCAAAGAAGGCTAGTGGTTCTCTTTCTGGCCTTGGAGGTCAAGATTATGAAGCTTCTCACCCCTCTGGATATTGTTGTGTTTTTCCTTGCCACTTTGCGATGGAAAATCATTTCCCTCCCCCTCTCACTGATCCTGATGATTCCAATCCCACCTCCATTCCTGCGCCCTCCTCCTTCACTACTAACCATACCCATAACCTTGAAGGTGCCTCCATTTCTCTTCATTCTCCCCCCCCAACATACAGTGTTAATTAACACACATCGAGAAATAATCAAGGAGCTTCAAATGGATAATGATGAACAAACATTTCTCTAGGAGCTAATGGAAAAACATTTGGATTGGATTATGTATTTGAGCATGGCAGAACTAGAGAAGCGATGCAACAAGGAGGACCTAATCCAGGAAATAATGGCACCTAAATGGCCTGATTTATCAAGGCATGCCTTTCCTTACAACTATCTTAGTAAATAAGTTCTCATGGACTGTTATGTTTTTAGTTTTGTAGCTTTGGTGTGGCATTTCAAACCTTATATATATATATATATATATATATATATATATTGTAATATTTATAGGCCCAGAGAGATATAACTCAATCTAAACTCAATAATTATGTCAGTAAGTAGTCGTCACAGTATAATTTTTTGGAACTTTTATACCTAGTGGTGGGATTGGTTTCCTTCCATGGAAACCTCAACACCAATATCCAGAGCCTATTTTGTAATTTATGTTCATGAAAGGTAATACAAATAGCTCACTTACAAATATATATATATATATATATATATATATATTTGAACTGAAATAATTAAACATCTTTGTCATATGTAAAATAAGGACCAACATAGATCCATCGTAACCCCGATCTATCAAGTGCCTAGAGGGTTCAAATATCACAAACCTTTAACATTTCCTCAAGTTTTGCATTCTTGAAAAGGTTTTCATCTCAAGAGATTTGATCCCTCTCGACACTTATAGATCATGGGTTAAGATGGATCTATATTGGTTTAATACATTCATATTAAAGTATTAAAAATTTTAATATTATAAAATATATCAACATATATTAATATATTTTATAATATATTAAGACCTTTGTAACCACTAGATTGTTTTCATGATCTATTAATTGAATCTAGGGAAAATCAAAACACAACAAATTCAAACCAATGTATTTTTTTATATATTAAAATATTTTTTCCTTGTGTTATCACTCCAAGAAACTCTTTGAGGTTGTGGATCAAATATGCTTGGTAACTTAAGGTAAACTTGTTTTTGTATTTTGTATGTGTGGATCAATGGGATAACTCAATTACAGTATGGTATTCAGACAGTCAAAATGAGAATCAAATGAACCAGTGCTCTCAAGGATCAATAATCAGATGATAGATTTAAAGTGGGTGAGAAAGCAATGTTTATAAACCAGATACAAAATGTAGGGTTTAATAAATAATGATAAGAAACTATTAATCAATTTATGAACTGACTGATGATATGACAACCATTCTACAGTTAAAACAACTTGAATAAGAGTACAGAAGGAAAGATGAGAATCTGATATCAATAGAGAGAGAAAATTGTGATTTGTATTATCATATGAAAAGCATGTTTACAATATAGTATAGTCCATCTATCCAAAATCAAACCCCTGGCTCATCAACAGTTTGTGGCTTTATAACCTTTACAACAAGATTTTAGATCCTATTTTAATGGATCCAAAATACCTAAAAATCAACATAATCAAAATGAATCTTTAGCATATATGATATAATTTTATCATCATAAGTCGAAATTGACAGCTGAAGCATTATTTAGCAATTTGCTTATGAAAACCACAGATTCAGAAATCTGTCTTTGATGACTAGGCGATTTCTGTCAAGATTAATCATGCCATTTGGTGTTATTTCCTTACCATATATCTTTAAAACTTAATGAGAAATATATTCTAGCTTCTCCTAATTATTATCCATCATTTAACACCTTTCTCACATGTCCATGAATCCAAAAATCACGATCTGGGTAGAGAGAAAACGTTTTTGGACTCTTCTGTGCTTTCACTGGCTCTTTTGTCCTGAATCTTCCCCTTTAGCTGGTGAAAAGGAAAAATTTCATCGGCTCACTACATTGTGAGAAAAACCAATGAGCCAATGAAAGTGCAGATTTTTTTAATGAAAACTGCCTTGGGAAAATTCAAATTTTTGAGTCATGGAGAGTCTGTTTTACACGCTTGAATAGTCGATCGACAACTAGACATCCAAATATTTCCAATGGTACTTTCAGATCTGAATTTATATCTTGGGAAGGCATTCAAAAGTCCCCCACAATATGAGGCATCATTTTTCAAACAAATTTCAGAATGAATTATTTGATCACTAACATCTGGCTCCAACTGGGTTGGAGACCTCCCTGCGAGGTTTCCAAGAACCTGGAAGACCTTGTGCCTTTAGTATTGGGCATGGATTCATTTATCCTTTACGATTTATCATCTGAAAACCTATAGCAAACCTGTAACTTGCTTGTTTATTCCTTAAATCAAATAACTAAAAATAATCAAGTTGCTTGTTTCCCTCAGAGATCTCAATGCTAAATACAGACTGCTTAATCTGTGTCTGAGAAGAAAGCATGATGAACTGTTGATATGGAATTTTCATCTAATCATATTTCTCTCTGTATCTGTTGCCATCTTCATGTGTCTGCAAATCAGAAAACTAAGAGTTGTCCTTAGTATCTGTTGTAGATTCTAATCTGGAATTTTGATCTCCACTGCAATTTTGATCAACATATTTATAACTAGTATCAACCACAGCATGCACACATTTATGATCATCCGTCTGTTGAAAAGTAGAACTGGATAAAATTCCAGTAGACAACAAGCCCTCACAAATTTCAACATCTTCTTCCTTATCATAATTTGAAACAACATATTCACAAGAAGAAAAAGGATCTTTCTAATGCTCTAGTTGGATATAAGACAGTATCTAAAAATCATGTTCCTCATGGTTACTGCAACTTCCCTCAATTTGAAAATCTGGAAAATGTGGGATAATCTCACTTATTTCAATGAACATTGTATCAACAGAAAGATGATCATCTCCATGTGTAGCTAACGAAACCAATTCTTCAGATTCATTAAAATCAGAAATAGAGGTAATCAGAAATCTTTCATCTCTTCATTAATCTTTTCTAATTCATGTTTATGAGGAAGCACATCACAACGAAGATCATTTGAAAGCTGATGTAGATTGTGAGGAAAAGATTCTTCTCTATTTAGATCTTCAACTTTAGAATGCAATTCATATTTCTCACAACACTTATCAAATAAGAACTCATTTGAAAAATACTTGTTGTCTAATTCCTTTCACAGAGGTGGTCCTCCTGACTTTCTTCCCATCATGCAATAATCACAGGTTGATATGTACATGGTTAACACATAGAACTTTTCTAAATGGGGAAGGTGTTGGCGCTGGTGAAAATGATCCTGTGTTGTCAAAAGATAATCAGAAAACCCAAATATAGGATTTGAAAGATGTGAAATTTGAAAGAAAAAAGGAATGATGCCCACGATTTGATGTAGATATAGATCTAGTACTTGATGCCTGGGTATAATAATGATCACATCATTCACCACTCTTAAAACTATCCTCCATCTTCCACATGGAATATATGACCAAATCCATCATCATATTCCACTAAGACATGGTGAAAACGTGTAACCGTTCATGTGCCTCCATTTGAATTTCCATCATGATTGCATGACATGTGTACAATATGTCTTTTCGGGTTTTTAAGGCGCTGGAGAAAAATCCAAATCTGCACTTTCACCGGCTCACTTGTTTTTGGAAATTCCATTTAGTTGTTGAAACCTTGAACTTTCACCGGCTAGCTTCAGCTTCAAAACAAAGATTAGCCGTTGAAAAGATTTTCTTCGATTTTTTGAAAATATCTTTTGACAATCAATTTATTATAAAAAATAACAAATTATATCCTATATTTTGATACTTGAATTTCTAAAAAAAAAATTGTATGGAACTCTATTTATGACCATGCCATCACTAAAAAATAAAACAAACTGACTGATTCATTTTTGGAGATAACATCTGGATTTTTTCACCTAATCCTCTGCTAAACTGAAAACTGCATGTAGCCTACTCTGCTTATTCAACAACCAATAACTAAAAGAGTCTACTTTCTCAGAGAATGAGCTTATTTTCTTCTAATCCTACTCTAACCATTGTACTGATGCTCAATCAAGTAAACTCATGCTTCCAATGAAGCCATATCAAAAACTGATTTATTGAACTTGCTCTTGATCTTGACCCGAAAAATAATGGAATGCATAGCCAACAGAAAAGTAGTTTGAACAGATGATAAAGCCAACTTTCATATGACAAAAATACTTTAACACATATTTTTCTCATAGATTGCAAATAATCAGCAATAGGGTCATCAAATCCACAAAGAAATACCTCTTTATGTTGTTGTTCCAACTGAAAACTGAAATTTTGTTGGTTGTTGCCTTCACTGATGTCAATGTTGAATGTGGACTTTTCTTCCTCTATCCAATGAAAATACAAGCTCAATTGTTGATGTGAAACTTTCTGCTCCTCACCTTCCTTCTCATATCTGCTGAAATCTGCCTTGGTCTGCAAATCAGAACACTGAGGGTTGCCCTTAGAATCTGCTGCAGATATGAAACTATCACCTGCTAATGTGTCAATCTGATAATCATCTTTGTGGTTTTCAAAGGGGATAATACCATCTTCATGACAACCTAATTCAGTAAATGCATTTGATACAATGACAAAAGAATCACTATGGTTATCATAATGTGGATCATCTATCTCTTGATCATGATGAGAAATATCTTCTGTTGCAGCAAAGTCTTCATAATTATCTGAATCTTTATTCAACACACTAAATTCATGACAACATTCTAGATAAAAAATTTCCAAAGAAATGATACCTACATTTGGAAGATACTAGCACCAGTTAAGAGAAAATCCCTCTAATGATTGCCTGGAAAGCTTAATTTGAACATCTTCATGTATAATTTCAAGTCTATTAATAAAGTCATGAAAATACAGCAGGTGTTCCGTTGTTACTTCCCATTCTTCTCCTCGAAATCTGGGAATACTTCTTTCCCATTCATCTTTACTAGGAAATGGATGAGGGTAACTAGGAATACTTGAAAATTTGCAAAAATCATACCTCTTGTTCATTTCATACCAGTGGAGTCACCATCATATTTCTGAACAATAGAGTTGCCACTGAATCTTCCTTCATGGAGTCGCCAGATAGATTATTACAACCAATTCTGATGTCTGATCCTTTTCTATCATCAATGGATCAGCTCTGTGTCATTTCCCAGGGAAGTTATCTTCAACTTTAGTCTTTTGTCCCCTGCAATGGCGCCAATTTGTTATCACTCCAAGAAACTCTTTGAGGTTGTGGATCAAAGATGCTTGGTAACTTAAGGTAAACTTGTTTTTGTATTTTGTATGTGTGGATCAATGGGATAACTTAATTATAGTATCGTATTCAGACAATCAAAATGAGAATCAAATGAACCAGTGCTCTCAAGGATCAATAATCAGATGATAGCTTTAAAGTGGGTGAGAAAGCAGTGTTTATAAACTAGATAAAAAATGTAGGGTTTAACAAACAATGATAAGAAACTATTAAGAAAGTTATGAACTGGCTGATGAGATGACAGTCATTCTGCAGTTAAAACAACTTGAATAAGAGTATAGAAGTAAAGATGAGAATCTGATATCCATAGAGAGAGAAAAATGTGATCTGTATTATCATATGAAAAGCATGTTTTCATTATAATATAGTCCATCTATCCAATTTTGAACCCTTGGCTCATCAACAATTTGTGGCTTTATAGTCTTTACATCAAGATTTTAGATCATATTTTAATGGATCTGAAATACCTAAAAATCAACATAATGTTGGCATGTTTTACAGGCAGTGTATGCTTTTCATTGATGGCAAGTACAACAACTATGATGGATTGAGTACAGGTACAATGTGTCAGGCGGGCACCAGAAGTATTTTGGGGAGACGCAGTAGAGAAAGCTCGTGAAGACTAGAAGAGATAGTGCAAAGGTGCACGCAGAGTGCAAGAGTGTTCTTGTTCATTTGATGGAAAATAGGTAGGCAAGGAAGATCAACAGTGATGATGGCATGGAAAAACCACGACGTAAACTCCATTTCAGAGTTTTGGATACCGGGACTTGGAGGTGTCAAGAACACTCACAATAAGAATGACGGAATCGTGAAATGCGAAACGCTGAAATCCCGAAAGCAGGAGGACAATTTCAAATAGAGGGAGTTGGAGATGTCAAGGACCCTCACAATAGGAGTCCCAAAGCAGCAAAATGAAAAACGCCGAAATATGTTGATCCGACTCCATTTCGGAGTTCCGGATACTGGGAGATGGAGGAGTCAAGAGTCGAGACTCTTCATCAACAAGAGTCCTAAAATCACGAAATGCGAAATCACAAAATGTCAAAGACTCCATTTCAGAGTTCCGGATACCGGGAGTTGGAAGAGTCAAGAGTTGAGACTCTTCTTCATCAAGAGTCCCAGAATCGGGAAATGTGAAACCCCAAAAACTCGAAACAGGCACATCGACCAGAGGTTCAGATACCGGGATTTGGAGGAGTCAAGAGTCGAGACTCTCCATAATCAGGAGTCCTAGAATTGCAAAATGTGAAACCCCGAAAACCTGAAATAGGCACATCGACCGAAGGTTCGAATACCGGGAGTTGGAGGATTCAAGAGTCGAGACTCTTCAACACAGGAGTCCAGAAGTGCCGAAATGAGAAACGTCGAAAATCTCAAAACAGGCACATCAATCGGAGTTTCGGATACCGGAAGTTTGAGGAGTCAAGAGTCGAGACTCTTCATCACAGGAGTGTCAAAGTGTTGAAATGACAAATGCCAAAAATCCCGAAACAAGCACACCAACTGGAGTTTCAGATACCGGAAGTTTGAGGAGTCAAGAGTTGAGACTCAAACCATCACAACAAAGAATGATACAGCCAAGTAACAAACCATCACAGATTGCAAATCGCCAAATTAAGTCTAGAGATATGCAACTAGGGAGGTCAAGAAATAATAAACAGTCAATGAGTAGACAACACTGCAACAATAATTTTGACCTATTGAACAATGAGATTGAATGCTACATTTGTCATAACTATGGACATAAAGCTGCAGATTGTCGCTTAAGGAATTACAAGCTAGATTTGATCCCCACAGCCGAAAATGTCAAGGTTTGGAAGAAGAAAGCAGATGACAAGTGTGGACTAGTGTTATTGGCCCAAAGACAAAAGAATCCCTGGCATATTGACAATGGATGTTCCAAACATATGACTGGAGACAAAAGTAAGTTTCTAACTCTAAGTGAAAGCAAATCAGGGAATGTAACTTTTGGAAATGATGCACCAGGTAAAATAAAAGGTAAAGGAATGGTAAGTTTGAGTAATGGCAAAGGGAAAGCACGGGATGTGTTGCTTGTAGAAGGTCTAAAACACAATCTTCTTATTGTCAGTCAAGTTTGTGACCGAGGATGTGAAGTCATTTTTACCTCTAAAGACTGTAGAATAAAATCTATGAATTCATGACAGCTAGTTGCAAAAGGGATAAGAACAGAAAACAATGTCTATGTGTTAAAAGAAGAAAAAGAAGAATGCCACTCAAGAAAGTATGATGAAAGTTGGTTATGGCATAGGAGACTTGGACATCTAAACTTTGACCACTTAATCAAACTCAAAAATCTCGAGGCAGTAAAAGATCTTTCGAGAATATCAAAGCCCCGAGATTCTATGTGTAAACCCTGCCAAGTAGGAAAGCTAACCAGGACACAGTTTAAGTCCAAAATCTTTACTTCAACAGAGAAACCACTCCAACTAGTTCATATGGATTTATGTGGACCATCAAGACAGGAAGGCATAGGGAAAGAAAACTACTTCATGCTGATCATTGATGNAAAGCCCACCTCAGACCACAAAGTGACAAGACACCTTATGAATTGTGGTATGGGAGACCTGCTTCAATCAAACACTTCAAAGTCTTTGGGAGTAAATGTTACATAAAGAATAATGATGAGAACCTTGGAAAATATGATGACAGACCTAATGAAGGTATCTTCTTAGGGTATGCTACAAACAGTAAAGGATACAGATGTTATAATAAGAGGTTGCATAAAATGGTTGACCGTATTGATGTAAAAGTTGATGAAGGAATCCCAACAAGAGAGGTGTACAGTAATGATTCTTCTACAGAGGACACAACTAAAGCTGAAGATGAACAGGTCCAAGAATCAGAAAATGAAGACTCTGAATTATATGAAGACGCAGATACTCAGACAGACTCAAATCAGTAGACAACTTCAAATTCCTCCTCTAGAATCACTCAAAAGAATCATCCTGCAAGTCAGATAATTGGTGAAAAAGACAAAGGTGTACAAACCAGGAGAAAGATAATAAAAAACAACGAATAGTCACATATATCTTTCATATCCATGCTGGAACCCAAGAATTTTAATGAAGCTAGAAAAGATGACCATTGGGTTAAAGCAATGAATGATGAACTTGATCAGATTGAGGAAAACAATACGTGGGAGATGGTTCATAGACCTAAAGGTAAAAATATCATTGGCTCCAAATGGATCTTTAAGAATAAGTTGAATGAGCAGGGACAAGCTGTCAGGAATAAAGCAAGATTGGTCTGTAAAGGGTATGCTCAAATAGAAGGACTGGATTTTGATGAAACATTTGCGCTCGTAGCAATATTAGAAGCTATCAGAATATTTCTTGCCTATGCTTGTCATAAAAGGTTTAAATTCTATCAAATGGATGTCAAGTCATCTTTTCTAAATGGATATTTAAGTGAAGAAGTCTATATGGAACAACCAGAGGGTTTTGAACTGTCTGGTAACCCTAACTTAGTATGCAACATGAAGAAATATTTATATGGGTTAAAACAAGCCCCTCGTGCCTGGTATCAAAGACTGGATACGTATCTCAAAGACAAAGGGTTCAAGAGAGGAACAGTTGATAACAATCTATATATCAAAACAGAGGATAATGATTTTCTCATCGTGATGGTCTATGTAGATGACATCATCTTCGGATGTAATAAGGATTCCTTGGTACAATGGTTTGCTTCTGCCATGGAGTCTGAGTTTGAAATGTCTATGATAGGTGAACTGTCATTTTTTCTTGGTTTGCAAATTACTCAGAGGTCTGAAGGGATGTTCATTTCTCAAGAAAAATATCTAAGAGAAATGTTGAAAAGGTTTCAAATGGAAGATTCTAAACCTGTGGGCACACCTATGCTTACTGGATGTAAATTAAGAAAGGATGATGACTCACCTGATGTTGATCAAAGTTCATATAGTCCGATGATAGGCAGTCTATTTTACATCACAGCATCTCGTCCTGACATAATGCATGTTGTTGGGATGGTAGGAAGATATTAGTCTGCACCTAAATAGAGTCATTTGCTAGCTGTCAAAAGGATATTCATATTTGAAAGAAACAATGAACTATGGCCTATGGTATTATAAGAATCAGAATTTTCAATTATCAGTCTACTCAGATGTTGATTGGGCTAACTGCGTGTATGAAAGGAAAAGGATGAGTGGAGGTGCGTTCTTCTTAGGAGATTCTCTAGTAGCATGGTTGAGTAAAAAGAAGGGTTCCATTTATTTATCAACTACAGAGGTAGAGTACATTATTGTTGCTACCTGTTGTACTCAAGTATTATGGATGATTCAGACATTTGCAGACTTGGAGGTAAAATATGTTGCACCAATCCCAATTCATTGTGATAACACTAGTGCCATCAGTGTGTCTAAAAATCATGTATTCCACTCCAAGACCAAGCATATTCCCATAAAATACCATTTTCTGAGAGAGCAGGTCACCAATCAGGTTGTTCAGGTCCATTACATTCCAACCATAGAACAAATTGTAGACATCTTTACTAAACCCCTGTTATAACCCTAAATTGCACCACACATGCTTACCTGGCATCAGGCCAATTCATATCCCTTCTTTGCCAAAACTCTGCTGAACAACTCTTTCAAAATCCTCTTGTGTCAAGGCCCACGTGCCCTAACCCATTATTGGACGCGTGTGCATGCTGGCTGGCTCACAACAGCCCGCGTGTACCTAACAAAGCACGAAAAAAGGAAAGTTGGCAATGGAACAAAAATCTATGGGTCAGTTAACTGAAACTCCCAGCCATGCATGGCCGAGGGTTCATCCAAAACCATAGCTCCTTCTAGCCTATAAAAGAAGGGGTAGGGGTACCATTTGGAAGAGGAAAAAATATAGCGAAGAAACTCTGCCCATTCATGTAATCCATTGTCCCAACCCTTTAGCCTTTCCTCATGCCAAAGGAGATTTAACGCAAAGCAGTTGAAGGACAGAAGAAGAGGAGCCCAGGATCAGGTTCAAGAAGTGGTGGCTGGTCTTAGATTTTTTGTAAGTTGATTCACTTTCAGTAATAAAAAGAATACTTTTCCCGTCCCAATGCATGAATCATCTATGGTTTAATTGATTTATGCTTGATTTCTAACCCTTCAGTATAGAAGTAGCATGCATGCATAGTTGTTGTTTGTCTTGAGTGCAGGTCATCTGTGGAAGGAGCAGTGCAAGAAAGTAATCGAAAAGCAATGGAGGATCTACATCGAACGCTGGTAATAAGGTTGGTGGTCCTTTTCCATGCATTTACTGTGAAAAAGGGGTTTAAATCTTGGGTTGTAGGTAAAAAAGTAGTTTCTATTCGGTCAAAATCTGCATGCAAGTCTGACCCTAGTTTGCTAGTCTGTAGGGTGTTTTTCCCAACAACAACCCCTAGCCAAGACACCATTTGAATATCTCCGACAGAAGTTGGGTGTCATCCCATCTCACACCTAAGAGAGTCCATCCTATTAGGGGGAGTTTGTATTGATTGAATATCTGATACCTCCGAAAAATACTGCAACAGCTCAGGGGGAGCGTGTTTTCTTTAACATTGATGTCAAAGGGGGAGAAAAGAATAGGTATGGGTGCCTTTTTTGCCATCAATGCCAAAGGGGGAGATTGTTGGCATGTTTTACAGCTAGCGTATGCTTGTCATTGATGGCAAGTATAGCAGCGATGATGGCTTGAGTACAGGTACAATGTGCCAGGCAGGCACCAGAAGTATTTTGGGGAGATGCAGTAGAGAAAGCTCGTGAAGACCAAAAGAGATAGTGCAGAGGTGCACGCAGAGTGCATGAGTGTGCTTGTTCATTTGATGGAAAAAAGGCAGGCAAGGAAGATCAGCAGCAATGATGGCATGGAAAAACCACGACATAAACTCCATTTCGAAGTTTTGGATACCGGGACTTGGAGGTGTCAAGAACACTCACAACAAGAATGTCGAAATCGCGAAATGCAAAACGCCGAAATCCAGAAAGCAGGAGGAAAATTTTGGATACAAGGAGTTGGAGATGTCAAGGACCCTCACAATAGGAGTCCCGAAGCGGCGAAATGTGAAACGTCAAAATATGTTGATCTGACTCCATTTCAGAGTTTCAGATACCGGGAGATGGAGGAGTCAAGAGTCGAGACTCTTCATCAACAGGAGTCTTGAAATCATGAAATGTGAAATCGTGAAATGTCAAAGACTCCATTTTGGAGTTCCGAATACCGGTATTTGGAGGAGTCAAGAGTCGAGACTCTTCATCATCAGGAGTCTCGGAATCGTGAAATGTGAAACCCTAAAAGCCTGAAACAGGCACATCGATCAGAGGTTCAGATACCGGGAGTTGGAGGAGTCAAGAGTTGATACCCTCCA
>SNQJ01S0068206.1:0-13259 GCA_010110895.2 Picea sitchensis | reverse complement strand
ACTCTTCATCAACAGGAGTCTTGAAATCATGAAATGTGAAATCGTGAAATGTCAAAGACTCCATTTTGGAGTTCCGAATACCGGGATTTGGAGGAGTCAAGAGTCGAGACTCTTCATCATCAGGAGTCTCGGAATCGTGAAATGTGAAACCCTAAAAGCCTGAAACAGGCACATCGATCAGAGGTTCAGATACCGGGAGTTGGAGGAGTCAAGAGTTGATACCCTCCATCATCAACAGTCCCGGAATCGTGAAATGTGAAACCCTAAAAAACCGAAACAAGCACATCGATCGGAGGTTCGGATATCGGGAGTTGGAGGAGTCAAGAGTCGAGACTCTTCAACACAGGAGTCCCAAAGTGCCAAAATGCAAAACGTCGAAAATCTCGAAACAGGCACATCAACCAGAGTTTCGGATACCGAAAGTTTGAGGAGTCAAGAGTCGAGACTCTTCATCACAGGAGTCCCGAAGTGTCGAAATGTGAAATGTCGAAAATCCTAAAATAGGCACATCAACCGGAGTTTTGGATACTGGAAGTTTGAGGAGTCAAGAGTCGAGACTCTTCATCACAGGAGTCCCAAAGTCGCAAAATGCGAAACGTCGAAACACCTTTTTGTGTAGATTTTGGATACCGGGAGATGGAGCGTCAAAACACTTCATGACAAGGAATGTCGGAATGCCGAAGTGCCAAAATGCGAAAAACACCTTTTGGTGTTGGTTTCGGATACGAGGAGTTGGAGTGTCGAAACACTTTGCAACAGGGATGCCAAAAAACCGAATGTCAAAATGCCGAAATGTCGAAAGGCCGAATTGCGAAATGGCAAAATAAGCGCGAGACTCATCATTTATGATCCAACAGTGCAGGTTATTCAGGAATATGATTGAAGGGTTACTGTTTCTCTTCGCAATTAATCGATCAGTGGTGATTCAACTATTGAAGTGGTATTTGTAGGTTCACAGTGTAACTACTAGAAACCACTGATGTTTTCTACCAGAGGACTTGAAGAGACTTCTGTGTGATTTCCAAAGGAGATGAAGAGTCTCAAGGAATCTGCTAGTGGAATGAAGACTGTTTGTAGAGGAAATTGACAGATGGATGAGCATTGAAGCCTATAACTACAATAGAAAGGATGAGCTCGACTATGAGAGAGAAGACAAAGAGTCTCGACTGTTGGAGAGGATAAGGAATCTCAGCATAACACCCAGTGATGATGGACACATGAGTTTAACAACTAGAGAAGCTGAAGAGTTGCAATGATGAATAGGCAGAGCACTCGACATGAATAGGATGCAGAAGCATTGCGCACAAGGAATGCACAAGGTGCACAGAGACTATAAGAAGGCAGAAGAAAGAAGAGATGGGTGTTGTTGTCGAGAGGGATATAGGAGTGTAGAAGGAGGAATTTGCAACATCTAAAATATAGAGAAGAGGAATGGTGCATTGAAGGGACATGGTGCAGAGAGAATAAAAGGAAGAAGAACAGAAATCTCAAGGAGTGTGCAGAAGACACTGATGCAGATAGAGCAGTGCTATGTAGAAGAATAGTGATGAGGTTGATAAGCCATTGAATAACTTTATATCACTGTAATGAGTATTGATAGCAAAGATTTATATTTCAGGGTGGTTGGGAGGTGCTATGGAGGACTGTTGTCCTCTGAGGTTCAAGTGGGTGCTTGAACACAGAGAGTTGTAGCTTCCATCTGGTTGCAGCTAGAGAACCCAGGGTGGTAGGGTGGTTCTAGGGAGGACTATTTTCCTCTAAGGTTCAAGTGGGTGCTTGAACACAGGGAGTTGTAGCTTCCATCTAGTTGCAACCAGAGAAACCGGGGTGGCAGGGTGGTGCAAGGGAGAACTGTTGTTCTCTATTATACAGGTTGGTTCCTGTGTGACTGGAAGTTGGTGCTTCCATCCAGTTGGTGCTGGAACACTTAGGGAGTTGTTGCTTCCTTCTAATGAGTTCTAGAGAAACCAGGGAGTTGGTGCTTCCTTCTAGTGGGTGCTAGAGAAACCATGGAATCGGTGCTTCCTTCTAGTGGGTGCTAGAGAAAACAGACAGTTGGTGCTCTCAGCAAGTTACAGCTTGCAAAACAGAGGTTGTAGCCTCACAATGAGTTGGAGATCATATGTATGATAATGTAAAGGATGTAAAGATTACTTATCATATAAAGAAGAAGAGGTTTTTACCCTTTATGGGTTTCCTCAGGAAATATTTGTCTCTGTCTATCTCATATGTGTGAATGATGATGAATGTACTATTTCTTACTTCCCTGCATTATTGTGATTGTCATTGAGTGCTCTATAAAGAGTTTAAAATAAACATAATTGTTTAAGCAAGGTTACAACTGATTCACCGCCCCCTCTCAGTTGTCCAACACATAATCAAAATGAATCTTTAGCATATATGATCTAATCTTATCATCATAAGTCGAAATTGACAGCTAAAGCATTATTTGGCAATTTGCTTATGAAAATCACAGATTCAGAAATCTTTCTTTGATGACTAGGCGATTTTTGTCAAGATTAATCATGTCATTTGGTGTTATTTCCTTACCATATGTCTTTAAAAATTAATGAGAAAAATATTCTAGCTTCTCCTAATTATTATCCATCATTTAACACCTTTCCCACATGTTCAGGAATCCAAAAATTGCGATTTGGGCAGAAAGAAAACGTTTATGGACTCTTATGCGCTTTCATCGACTCTTTTGTCCTGAATTTGCCCCTTTAGCTGGTGAAAAGGAAAACTTTCACCGGCTCACTACACTGTGAGAAAAACCAATGAGCCGATGAAAGCGCGGATTTTTTTTAATGAAAACTGCCTTGGGAAAAATCAAATTTGTGAGCCGTGGAGAGTCCTTTTTACATGGTTGAATAGTCGATTGACAACTAGACATCCTAAGCTTTCCAATGGTACTTTCACATCTGCATTTAGATCTTGGGAAGGCAGTCAAAAGTCTCCAACAAGATGAGGCATCATTTTTCAAACAAATTTTAGAGTGAATTATTTGATCGCTAACACCTTGGAAAAAAGAGTAAATTTTATTCATCAAAAGAGATAAAATTTATGTTCTATTGAATACATGATGCCATGTATTTTCCTTCATCAAAAAGGGAAATTATGTACCTATATGTATTCATAAAAATACAAAAAGTATTGTTTATTCTCTTTTTTAGATAAGACAATCCTGACTAACATATTTACATATCATAGGCCTGGAACAAATACATAAAGGAGATCGACATAGAGTATTTTAGAGTATACATAAAAGGAAATATTGAGAATAAACCCAAAAAATTGGACTAATATGTATTGAAGGAAGAAAAATATCCATGTTATTTATGTGCATTTATCGTGGGAGGTCCTCATTTAAAGGTCTGTGGTAATAGGAATAATGATCTCCCTCCTTAACTTCAGTGATTATCCATTTCCCATAAGACATATGTAATCCCTCTTTACATAATGAGTTTGCCTCCCTATTATGGCTCCTACAGACATGATGTAAAGAAATAAAATCAAAAGTGTCCGCTAATATGAGAACTTCTTTGAGAATAGTAAGTAGTTGAATGTTGTGACATTATTGTGATTTCCTTTACCAATTTATAAAAAGCATAGAATCCCCAAATATTTTCATAAAGTGAACTTATTTTTCTTTGGAAAAGAGAAGGAGAACCTTTAAGGCCATTATTTCAACAAAATTATTTGTTCCATTTCCTAGCCCCATTGCTAACTTGAAGAAATTTTATTATGAGAAGTAGAGGAGAGCCCCTTCTCCACAAGATTGGTTTTTGTTTTGGGATGCCTCATAAAAAAAAAACAGGGATAGAGTGATCAATTTGCAGCGAGGAAGGAACTCTGACGAGACCTTCATTTTTTTCTTGAGGAAAATAGAAAGAATATTGGGCCCTGTGTTGCAACAAGGTCTGGGGTGGGGGTTTTTTTCCTATCCAGAACCCCCAAGGCACAATGAGTGTGAGTGCTTTAACCCTTATTTTGGATCTATCTAAGGATGAGTCTTTCCTAGTTTGTTCTACTGATTTTCCTACCCATACCAAATTCTATCCCAAAGCTAGTGAAAGTTCTTTCCAAATCTGGTGAACAAAGGGAGAAAGAAGGAAAAGGTGATGGGTAGTCTCATTGTCTAATTTACATAAATAGCACCACCCAAGTCCTTCCAAATTCTTGTTTCTCATCTTTTCCCAAGTTGATATTTTTTTGACTATTAATCACCACATAAATATTCTTTCTTTCTATGGGTGATGAATCTTCCGCAAACTTTTCCACCACCAGAGTGGCTCCCTAAGGGGATGACCAATGTTTAGATGAATGTAGCCCAATTTTGGGGTGTAATATGCAAATGAGGATATCTGCTAGATAAGTTCATATTCATGGTCAACTATTCAAATGTGGGAAGCTTTGAGAGTTTGAACATAATTGGACCATTGAGATGAGATAACCCCAACTAGATCTAGATAATTTGCATCATACCAAGATTGGCCCCATATTGTAGTTTGGGAAGGATCAACCACCTAATTGATATGGAAGAATCCATGTTCCTAAAGGGATTGAATCAATTCAGGAAATAAGATGTGGTTTCCCTCACTTTTTGGCCACATATCAACCCCAATACGAACCTTGGTCCCATCCCCAATACACCAGGCCAACCCGTATCCCACTACATAAAAATCTTTTAGGGTAGCCCTCCAAATTATTGATAAATTGGTCAATTTTTTAATTGGGTTCCTGATCTAGTCTAATATGGAGTCTGACCTGGTGTATTTTTCATTGACAACATTGGTCCATAGGATATATATTGTAATTAATCTCCAACTGGGATTTGTTTCTAGAGATTTTGAGAAGATAAATATGTTCTTCAGTCCCCATCCCCTTAGATATTTTGGAATCGCCAATGATTCCCACATTACCCAAGGAAACAAAAAATTGTCCTTTGTTCCTGCCCAAAGAAATTTGAAGCACATCCTGTGAGGTTTCTCCAAAATTCCTTTAGGTATCCAAGATAGGGAAATCCAGTAAATAGGGATGGCCTCCAACACAAATTTAACCAAAACTAGACAACCAACATGAGAGAGCCATTTGTGGCTCTATAACTTTAGCTTTTTTTCCAGCTTAGCGATTAGCCAAGACCAATTCAATTTTAAGTAACAATTAGGCTTTAATTGAAATCCCGTATATTTGAGCCCTAGGTCTATATCCTTGACTTCAAATGAGAGAAGGGTTCTATAATAGTTGTTTTCTTTTTCATTCATGCTGCATACTGATAAAGTGGAATTCCTAACATTAATCTACATGCTTGTGGCTCTACTAAAGAGTGTTAGTACATTTGTGAGAGATTCAACATCATCCCTCTGACCATCATAGAAAAATAGTACATCATCCACAAATAACATGTGATTTAAGAAAAAAGAGTGAGAAATGTGAATGCCATGAAATATCCCTCGAGCTTTTGCATCAGAAAGGGAACGTCTCAAGCCTTCTTCCATCAGGAGGAAAAACAATGGGGATAGAGGGATGTCTTGTATAATTCCTCTTTTAGGATAAAAAAATGGAGAGGTTGAACCATTGATGAGAACCTCAAGGGAAATGTATGAGATAAAAATCATGACCCAATTGGTAAAAGGAACTTCAAATCCCAAGTGAGTTAGGAGGATACAGATAAAAAGACAATTTACTCTGTCATAGGATTTAGATAAATCAATATTGAAAACATCACCTTTTAGCTTTCTTATCTTCAAACTGTGTAGACCTTCCTGATCCATCTCGATAGCCTCATGGATCTTCCTACCTTCCAAAAAACTAAATTGTTCCTCGGAGATAGAGGCCAATAGGATGGGCTTTATCCTTCTTGCAATAATGTTTATTATCACTTTGTAAATAAAATTACAGAGGGATATTGGATGGAAATCCTCAAAGGATTGAGGGTTTTCCATTTTAGGGATTAGGGAAATGAATGTAGAATTTAGAGGGGAGTTTATGTGACATGTCCTCTTGGATTCTTCCATCACCTCTAATATATCTTTCCCAATCAGTTCAAAAAGACCTATAAATAATTCAACCATCTAGTTGTCGGGTCCTGGAATTTTGTATTTGTGAAATCCATGAAGCACTTCCTTAATTTTTTCCTCAATGACTTATCCATTATTCCTCTGTTGCCTTCTTCATATACAAACCCAGGGAAAAAACTAACCAATCTAACTATTTCGGCCATAGTGGACATGTTGTCTGCTTTGAAGAGGGATGAGAAATGGCTCTTTCCTAGCTTAATTGGTTTCTCGAAAGTATATACTTCTCTCCCTTGACTATTTTCCATAGTCCATATCGTATTGGAGAGCTTCCTAACTTTGGAATAAGATTGGAAACATTTGGTATTCTTGTCTCCTTTTTCCATCCAGATCACTCTACTTTTCAACCTCTATGCCACCTCTTTGTCTTATAGTATTTTTCTATTATTCTTTTCAAGTTGAAGGAGGTTATATTTGGATTCAGAGGAACTTTTCCCTCCATCAATAGACTCATAGATGGTGTTTAAATCATATTCTACATCCTTTAGCTCTCACTCCTCTCTAACTCTTTTTTTATGTTCCCATGTGATTATTACTTGTTTAAGCTTCTTTGTATTGGATGAGAAGTGGGCAGTATTTGATTCCCCCGAGTTTGGGTCAGGAGGGATCCAATTCTCTTTTAACGGATCCAATAAAGTTTCCTTTTTAAGACATCCAAAGTTGAATATGAAAGGACTTGTTGGATTTTCATCCCACTAGCTAGTTCTAGAAATGTTGGGAAATGATTTGATTCCCCTCCTCTACCCACCCATTTCCTTAAGTGAAGATATCCTTCCAATAAGAATTTTGAGACCAGAAACCGATCAATACGCTTAGAAATTCTTTCTTCTCCAACCCTATTGTTCCTCCATGTAGGGCTAAGAAAAACTAGTGGAACATCAATCAATCTTTTCCTTTCTATATGGAATTTGAAGAAGTCTGCTAATTGATCAGATTTGGCTCTCGCCAGCCACACTTCATCCATCCCCAAAGAAAAATTTAGGTCCCATCCTATAATTAGGGCCTCATACTTAAAGAAATACTTGTTGAAGAGAGCTTCCCAAAAAGAGGCATGATCCAAATAGGGCTCGTAAAGTTTTAAGACTATAAATTTATTCCCAAGTTCAAAGGATAAAATGTCGATCCCTTGTCCTGATTCAAATCCCCACTGATTTAGGATTTTAATACAATGGTTATTCCACCCCAAATCCATTCCACCAGATCTACCACTAGAATCCATAGATGAGAAACTCCAGTTCTTAAAAAGGGATTCTAGGAGAAACTCTACATTGGGTCCATTCCCCATAGTTTCCTATAGAAGAAGAATATTGGGTTGGTTGATCTCAACCAATTTCTTAAGGGTGGGTTTTTAAAGAGGGCTCAACAACCCTTGATAGTTTAATGAGATAATTTTCATGGGTGAAACCCTTTAGGGGAGGTCTATGCTCTATGCACCCCTTTAAGGGAAGGTTGTCTTCCCACTGCAAAATCCACAAGTGCCCTTTTTATGCTTTGTGCAGTAAGTATTTCCTCCCTCTACCAGAGGCCCTCGAGGAAGGGAGGGGATTGAGACCAAGTCCCTCATAATTTTTAGAGAGTGGAAGGGAATGGAGAATGGATCTATTTCTTATTTGATATGAAATATGGTCCTCTTCTAAATCCATTGATTCCATTGAGTTATTAGAAACCTCATAAATTTGCACATGGGTGGATATGGGGACCATTGAGGTGGTGAGTTCGGAGAGAGGTAGGGGGACTAGAATCGAGGGAGGAAGAAAGAAGGAATCTTGATGCATGGAAGGAAAACTTTTCAAAGTGCCCAATGATTATTTTCCAAGAAGAGAAACATAATTTATTAATATATTGAAAGTGGGCTAGGGAATTTTGTTATTACCCAATTGAGGCGCGCATTCCATATGGACCTCCATAGCATGTATCATATCCTCTTAGGTCACTACTCTACCAACTTTTTCTATTTCTTAGGCCCTTGAATTCACCACCGAATGAGTATTAAGATCTAATGTTGAGTAGGATGAGGAGAACCAACACTATTCTCGGGATGGACATAGTGCTCTTCTCCTAGAGTGGATGGTCATTTCCTTAAAGAGTACGAGAGACCCTCCCTGACTTTTCCTAACTTCTCATGAAATGGAATATTGAAATCGTTTTCATTATGGCCATAATGGTGACATTTTTTCACCTGAAGGGAATCCCTTCATAATCAATCCTTTGCTTGAATGATTTTTCTCCAGCTATGAGGTTTAAGTCTTCAAGTAAACATTCTCTTAAATCCATCAATACCGAAATCCTATAAATCCCCATCTGTCCTCATTCCATTAAAAACATATCTTCTTCTATAAAAGAGTCGATCACATTCCCAATCTATGTGAAACTTTTTTGGGCCCAAAATTCCATTAGTAGCCCTAGAATCCTTAGCCAAATAGGAACAATATCAATCCTTTCCTTACTCACATCAAACATAGGAGACCAATGTTTTAATAGTATGGGCATAGAGTCAATACACCATGGCTATTTTAATACCCAATCCACCTCACTTGAGTTCCTGAATTTGAAGTTGAACCATCCTCACGTAAGAGTTCGAATTGAGGGAGCCTAGACAAGGGTTGCCTTCCAGGATCTATTGGCCCACTCCTTTAGTAACTTTGCATTGAAACTTCTTCCCCTTTCCATACCCACAAGTAGTGTATCAACCATGACCTCGATATTGGAGACATCTATTCCCAAAAATAATTTTTCCTCCCCATGGGATTTTACTCCCTTATTCCTTCAGCACTTGGGAGTAGACAAACTACAAGAGGCAGAAATCACCCCTTGACCCTAAGGTTTCACCTATGGTACATTTTATTTTCCAGTAAAAAAAGGGTTTCTTTCCTTAAAACCCCTATAGGGGGAGCAGTGGAAACCAAAATAGAGTTTATGAAAGTCACCTTCAATGGAAATGACCCACTACTCTGGGGGTGAGCTCCATACTATTCCATCAAAGTAAAGAAATTTGGGGAGTCATAGCCAAATATTTCAGAAGTTGGGAGAGACCCTAGGAATCCAAGGGCTAGAGACCCAAAGCCTTTTACGAAATCTGAGGCTAGAGACAATGCTTATAACGACCAAGTAGAGACAAGATATGGGTCAACCTCATGAGGCATGGGGGAGATACTGACACAATATCAACCCTCCACTTGAGACATCTAGGAATATCCATTGAGGCTCGGTGATTCCTCTGATCCTAATATGAAAGTAATCCTTGACTAGGATGGACCCCAGAAAGATAAGCGATGAGATCCACCAATAGTCGATCGTAGTGGGGATGATTCACAAGGCATACCCCATGCCTCCCACTCAGAACCAAGGCCATATTTCTTAACAGTTGGTGACTTCCAAAATTCTTGTTCTCCCAATGGGTTTGTCATGTAATACAAAATATATCCACCATATTCACAGTGCATCCCATGATATGCCAGAGGAGAATCTCCATACCCACTATCCATGGTGTCTATCAACTATTTGCATCTATTCATATACCGACTCTAAGCTTGATCCATATTATTTTGAGAATGAAATGAAGGAAGAGATATAACAATGAAATATATAGAGATATTCTGAGATACATAGAAATATTCCAATAAACATAGAGATACAATAATGCACAATTTTTCTTAAAGAGAGAATGTATAGAAACTGTAAAATTACAGAGTGAATGACTCGGTAAAATGGTGGCAATTTATCTCTGAGAAGAGATGTAATGGATATGCTCATTCACAAGATGATGATGATGTTTACAATGAGGCTCTAGAGGCCTTTTTAACATAAATAAACTCCAAAACCTTAACCCCGGATGATGAAACACCAAAATCCATGTGGGCCCCGATGGGGTAAGTTGGTACGTCAACTTCCCAAGGGCGTAAATTTTGCATACGTTATTTTTTGGGGGCATATGATAGCTCGTTTGAAAGGTATATCTGAGGAATACACATTTTTCCATCACTTTGTCTAGATCCTATAGTGTGTCTATGGTGGGCCCAAAAAACATTGTTTAGGACCTCAAAAACACCCTTGAAGTTTAGGACTCGAAAAGCTATAGAAACACTGCCAAGGTGGAAACCCTTATTTTGAGCTACTGGAATAGGTGGGTGGCCACCAATTTTTTCCTAGACCAATCCTCCCCCCTTAATAATCAATGATATCCATTGCTTCAAGTCCCTGGGGAAGCTTTTGTTGAATCTAAACCTTGGTGAGTTGTCTGCCTTGCTGAAGAAGTTGTGCAGCTTAGCTTGTTGAAGGATGTTATGAACCAATCTCACTGCATGATCTTCCTGAGTGTGGGAGGAATCTGTCGGTGAAGATGCAACATGAACAACATGAAGGGATTTATCATAACTTGATTTGACTAGGAAGTGTGGAGGCACTCCCATAGGTGAAGTAGGAATATCTTGGTGCTCTTCTACAATATTTTTTATCTGCTTCAGTTGGATAGAAAGGTCTTGTTCCACGGTTGAAATGGTTGCAGTTTCCTTCTCTTCTTACTAGGTTGTGAAGAGGATAAATTTTTTAGTATGATAGATTACTTTGCTACACATTTTTGTCGGTATAGTAGTCAGAACAACCTCTGGTATCGTGTATGGATGACCCCTTACAGTAACAATGACGCTACGGGGTTGAGACTCATAAACAACATGACACCTCTACATGTATGGTTGGCCTAATATAACATCACATACTTCTAGTGGGGAAACATCACACAATAAATCATCCTTGAATGGCTTGATGTCGTATGACATGTGACACTGTTGGATGACACAAAGATAGCATCCCTGGCGGAGCCAACCGATGTTGTATGGATGTGAGTGTGGTGTTATCGACAAATCTAATTACTTGATGACATTTGTTGTGATGATGTTCTTCTGGATTCCTTTATCAACAATAAAATGTAGTGTGGTCCCCTTCACCCACATTTGTGAATGGAAAATTTGCTCCCCCTCCTCACGATCCTCTGGTTCTTCTAGTTGGATTGTTGTGGTCAAGACAATAGCAGTGGGTTATGCACCAACTATCTATCTCCTTTTATTATTGTCTGATTCAGGGCTCAATTCTATTCATTTGAGCTCAACCAACAAGGACTATTTCGAGAGACATTCATTGGTGTTGTGCCAAGGGATTTTGTGGAAATCACACCACTTCCTAGTGTCCTTATTCATCTTCCCATTACCCTTATTTTCTTGTTTCTTAGACTGGTTTTCTTGATTGTTCTGTGAGTTAGGGATTCCCTTACCATACTTTGGTTGTTACAGATTTGGAGACCCAAATTCTCGCTTGTTCTGTTGCTTAAACTTCTGCTCAATTTGACAACATATCTATAAGAGGTTCCCAGTGATGAGATGTCCATCAACTCCATTTCGTTTTGGATGTACCTATGTAGAGCCCTACGGTATTTCAAAACCAAGTTCCTCTTAGATTCATTGATACCCATCCTGGTGGGCAAGGTATGGAAGGTATTTGTGAACTTCAACACTATTTGGTCTCACTTTTGATGCAGCATTTCCATCTCATGTACTGGTCATCATAGTTTTCAATAGGGTAATACTTCTCCTTGACTGCATCCATAAAATCCCAAGTGGAATTGGCCCCAAATATTCCAGACTCCTCTATGGAAATTTTCTCCCAGTAAGTTTCCCATCAATGTTTGACATGGGGAAGAGCCTTAAGGAGTGCAAAGATAATCTTTTCTTTATCGGAAAAATTGTGAACAAAGAAATAACCTTCTAGCAAATTTAACCATTTTTCGAAAACATCTGCATCGATATGACTTTCCAATACATGAATATCAAAATTAACTTGTACCTTGAATGGGGTAGCATCTCCAAAGTGACTGCTTGAAGAAGATGCACTTGTTATTATCGATAATCATTGAAGGATTCGAGTGAAATTATCCAACATCTCGTTCCTCTGTTGCACAAGGGCTTCCATGAGAAACAACTTGATGGCATCTTTTTCTCCCTCGTTCCTCTTCTTTTCCTCCATGGGAGGCCACTTGTGTTAATGTTTATGACATTATTATAGTTCTTTTAATTTCAATAGATAAGAGCATCATAAGAACAAGATCAATGAGAAATACACATTCACAAGAGACACAACATTTATCTTGGGAAACCGTCTACGGGAAGAAAACCCAACAAAAACTTCCTTATCATAAATTTCCAGTACAATGTTCAAGAGATAACTCAAACCAATACAGATAGTCCTCCCCAAAAGATGCTCCACTCTTCTTCTCCTCTCTCCAACTAGTAATTGCAGCTTGCCTCATAAGAGAATGAGCAAGTGATTTGTGTTCAAATGAGGCACTAGCCTCCTTTATTTATACAAGTTCTGGCATGTGTGAAGTGTCTCTTCACTGGCAGGGCCGACTTCTTAATCTGGGTGGGTAAACCCACCTTTATTATATTTCTGGGTCTCAATAATAACTCCTGGGGCCGACTTCTTATTCTGCCTATTATAATTGTCTATTGACCAATCCGCAAAAGGGGATCTGGTCCTAATACAATTACCGACATGATTAATCCACAATGGGGATTAATCCTATAAATAATATATCAATAATACTATGAATACTCTTTCCAGTTACATTATTTCAACACTCCCCCTTAACAAGAAGGGTATTATTCAACAACATCAGGTGAGAGAGGTCTGCATCATCAGTGGCATCAGGAGGACAGTATCATCAATATCATCTTGGAACATTGGCTGGCATATTTATGAGTTATCGGAAGTTTTCTTCATCATCTTTCTTTACGTCTAACAACAAGGTCAGAAGCAAGGAATCATCTTGCTTTACGTCTAACAACTAGGTCAGAAGCAAGGAACACATCAACATCTCGTTTTACGTCTAACAACGAGGTCAGAAGCAAGGAATCATCTTGCTTTACATCTAACAAATAGGTCAGAAGCAAGGAACACATCAACATCTCCCTTTATGTCTAACAATGAGGTCAAAAGCGAGGAATCATCTTGCTTTACGTCTAACAACTAGGTCAGAAGAAAGGAATCACACATCATCTCTCTTTACGTCTAACAACAACGTCAGAAGCAAGGAATCATCATCATCTTGCTTTACGTCTAACAACGAGGTCAAAATCAAGGAATCATCTTGCTTTACGTCTAACAACGAGGTCAGAAGCAAGGAATCATCTT
>SNQJ01S0068205.1:117042-145433 GCA_010110895.2 Picea sitchensis | reverse complement strand
AAAGACATTACACATATCTACTATACAAAGCTGAAGAAACCAACAGAATAACCTATTGGGCTAATACCCACAAGAAAAGGAAAGTTTCCTCAGAGGATCATTCTAGCCATGTTTATGAAGTGATATGGTCTAGGGATGTCCAGTCATAGTAAGACCAAGGGCAGGTGTTGTCTGTGGGTGCCTTTGTAGGAGGCGACCTGTACTTGTCATGGATGCACTTTTTCCAAGCCCTTTTTATTTGCCTTTATTTTTATTTATTTCTTTTCTTTCTTTTTTACTTCAATTTCTGACCAGAGGACACTGCCTTGGCGTGGTGACCAGAGCTGACAGTCTTACCCACTGGTATTTTCGCAGAAATGATAAGGTTGGCTCGTTATGAGACCCCCTTTCCCTTGGCCATGCAACTAAAGGTCACTGCTCTGGCGTGGTGACCATATGATGGCAATGTCATACTGCTAGATACCTATGAACATAATGGGTCGGCTCGTGATGAGACCCCCCATCCTCTTGGTTAGGTCTTGTTTTATTATTTTTTCTTAGGGTCCCTTTTGTTTCTTATCGAGAGGCCCTTTATTGCCTTCTCGGGGATCCTTGGGCGAAGCATCTCTAGGTTTCATTTCCTATGGCTTTTATCTTTTACCAGCTGCTTTTACCCCCTGGGCCTTTAGCCCCTTCTTCCCATAAGACAAAGTGTAACCATCAAGAGGTCATCCTAATGGCCGGACTAGGGGAATGGGATGGATGAATGGGAGATAAGATGTAAAATGATAGAATGGTGGGAGCAGACGATGGCTCTGCAAATCCCCCTTGGTGGCTAACCAAAACCAATGAATACAAGCTTGTTTATCTTTACCGCTTTTACCACCCCGGCCTTTAGCCCCTTCTTCCATAAGACAAAAGTGTAACCATCAAGAGGTCATCCTAATGGCCTATCTAGGGGAATGGGATGGATGAATGGGAGATAAGATGTAAAATGATAGAATGGTGGAGCGTATCGATGGCTCTCGAAATCCCCTTTGGTGGCTAACCAAACCTATGAATACAAGCCGGGCTAAGTCACCCCATTAATCACCCTAACAATGGTCAGCGGATTAGTGTAAGATCCAAGCGCTTATCGTAAAATGGTACAAACCCAATGTATATATAAGAAGGTTATAATGATCAAACGCGACACATACCATGATACCTGGACCCACCAATTTCATGAAGCAAGAGTCTTTTCCATGCAAATCCAAGCCGATGGTGATGGATGTTTGCCGCCGATGTGACAAGTCCTCAAGTGGGTATTAGTAGCGACAACCCTCCAGGCCAAGGCTTAGGTCAATCCCCGCTTCCCTGGTGACTCCATGTAACACCCCCGTGATTGTACTGATAAAATGGACCGGGCTAAGAACTATGGCAAAACTCCATGAGGGAATATGTGATGTAAATGGACCTGTGAAGAGGTCAATGAATGTAAATACCAGTTTGAATTTAATAAGTGTAATCCGCCAGAGGGATGTTAAAAGAGACCACGATGAGGGTGGGAGGGCACCTGAAAAAGGGGCATTAACTCCCACCAAGAATTAAAAAATACCGCATTTTTGGACTCCACTGGCCCGAAAAAAACCAAAAGCGGCTCGTTGGCCACTAATTAAATGTCTCGCAGGCTAGCAGGTTGATGGCTTGATGAGGGATGGGGAGGTTAACCGCATATCCATAGAACCATCATGACTCCATCAACGAAGGGTAATCGCGGTTACCACGCAACCCTCGCCAGGTGATAAGGTGAATGGAAGCAGTTTATCAAGGGGTGGACGCCAGGGAACTCCTCGAGTTCTATGCGCAGTGAGTGATCGCAGAGAGGAAAAATTGCAATCTTTTCTCCTGGACACTGGAAGACAGAAAGACACAAGTCTCAGGAAATCATGGTCTCAGCTAGGGGGTGGCTAGTGGTAAATCCATTAGAGTCACTACCATTTAAGCAGTGGAAACGCAGCACCCCTTCCTTAGCCAGACTCCATTCCCGTTATTTTTGATAAGTATTTTGTTCATATGGCATCTTGAAAAGTTATATGTTGACATATATGCTCATAGACTTATGGAATTGTAAATATTTCCTGTGTAAGAATATTTGTGTAGTAATTGATAATGAGGAGTCAATATTGGCTCATAGAACTGTCAAATTGTAAATCATTTCAGCATGAGAATGTCCACGTAGTGCCTGGACATAAATGAGTTGATATATGCTTAACACTAAGGAAACCACGCTCGACTTACGTTGACAAATGAATATAATCATGCCCAACCGCTCTCGAAAATCTGTCTCCCTTTATCTGCTCGAATGCCTCCCTAGGATCTCTTCACGAGATTCCTCCCTTGGTGCAACCAAAACCCGCATCAGTGGACTCCTAACCATCGTGCCTTATTAACCTGTACGAGGAGGAACGATACTATTAAGGTTCCAAGATAGTAGTGTTGCGGGGAGAAGTGACAAGTCGGCGACAGACTTCGCCCAGGAACTATAGTCATTCATGACCATTAGATTGACGAAAGTAACCCAAGCATTACATACCGCCTTGTCCTCTATCATCGTGAGTAACGAGAAAATTGGGATCATAGAACCCAAGACCCAAATGAACGAATATAGACCGCTAGATCCTCGCTCCAAGTTGCCCGCCGCTTGATCTCGAGAAGCCGCTACAGGGTTACGGCAGGAAGCGATCCAGCCATCGATCCGGAGTAGAAATCCCTTAAACCGTTGGATCGGGAGGAGCCGTAACGGAAAGTATGTACCGGAAGGAAGTGTGAGAAATGATTCAATCAGTTTCCGATATTAGACCATAACCTCGGCTGTACCGCTAGATCTCAAGAAATTGGGTACGGAAATACACCCCGTGCGCAGAAAGAGTCCCAACTCTGATCTTGACAAGACATCGCGGTCATTGTTCGAGGCATCGGGATTTCACCCATCTGGGAATTTAGGAGTGTAGAACTATTGCAATAGGAAATCGCGATCCACGACTTCCCGACAGGGACGGAGCCATCCAAACAAAGCAGTGGACATCGCGGCGAGGGGATCCCTCAAGAGTCAAAGATCGGAATCGGTTCCCGGAGACAAGACTCGCGGTATGTTGAAATCACTTAAAACCATTTCCTCGATCGGACTGACCATCCATCGACATGGACGCATGGCGAGAGATCCCGAGGAGTCTGATTTCGTGATATCGATTTCCTGAAGCTTCACCCGTGGTATCAATAGAATCGGGCGACACGCCATTTCGATACAACTGAATCGGCCCATCCGGTGGGGATTGTGGCAACCATCGAGAACCACTTCCGCTTGGGCCCATCGGAAAATTGGGAATTTTGAAGACATAGGCACGCTGGTATTGGAAACCCCGAAACAACGTGGCGGTGATCCTGACCGGCCCATCATTCGAGGGACGCTGCGGTCCGGATCTGCTGGAATCGGGATTCGGCATATCGAAGTTTTTGCATACATAAAACTCTTTCCACACGAAATCGCGATCCACGATTACCCGACAATATCGGACCGTCCGCTCGCTGGACGCTGGCGCTCATCTAACGCTAACCTGGGTGAAAGCTCCACAAGAGGGCTTCATTCTTCCGCATCGACACGGAGTCCCAACATAGCAACAAGGTTGTGGAAATCGCTGCAACGCGATTCTCGACAAGTCAAGGGACAATGGGGTCTACTAAGAGTCCACGGATGTGGTATCGTATCTGGATATCGCGAAGCCTTCGCGGGACAAGGCCCATGCACTACCGGTCAGTTAACCCTCGAAGTCACGACGCGAATTAATTTAACTCTAAACCCGCGATTAAAAGAATTAATTCACATCTGGCTAAGTAAGACCTAATCATCATATCATGGAACGAGGATCGAGATTTCGGATTGAATATGCACGAATCCTTGTTATAGAAACCCCAAACCCCATATTGAACCAGTGGATTGGCATTTTGCTAATGTAGGTTTGTGGAGATTTCTCACTTGTGGAGATTAATCCAAAAAAAAAAATTGGGTTATGATAGTGGGTGTTACAAAGTGGTACGAGCATAAGCCATAACTCTCACCATTGGCTCATGCACCGGCCCACTGCATAAACCTCGTATCAAACACTCCTATGGGTAGTAACCCCCGGGATTTGACTATCTTATCCGCTAGGATTAAAAACTTGGAATATATGAACACTAATCGTGGAATGAACGAACTATGGAATTATGCACAAATTATAAAATGTATTTAACTTTGACTAATATCCAAAGTATTTGTCTTTTCACCTCGCTGATGATCAACCACCTGAATCTACAAATGCAGTAGCATGCAGACTCACCAAGAGGTGGGAGAAGGCTCACAATGAGGGCGAGAAAATGGATGAAAGAAGAGCAATAGGAACTCTCCAGATGAATAGACAAAGGAGGAGTCCCATGGTCGAATTACAAAGCCGCAAGGCCGACAATGAAAGGTGGATGATGAAAGAACAAGAAAGCAAACTAAAATTAATGCAAATTTACTGCAGATTTTATCCGACATACAAAAACAAATGCAACATGAACCCGAAACTCAAAAATCGCGGGTCGTGTCGTGGGCACACACCGAAAAATCACATCCGCAAAGGTCCACCCTGTAGGTAAAGGACCAAGGCTAAACGATTCCATCAGAAGAAGTTTCATGTATCTTGGAGGGCTCTTCCAGCCAGTTGTAAATCCGGGCCTTATTCTCAAAAGAAACAAAAGAAGCAAAAGACTTCTAAGAGTCATACATTTGAGGAATTCAAAAAGGCCAAACCCTCCTTCGGACTCGAGATAAAGAAGGGAGAGGAAGTCGAGGCGCATACTTGGAATCAAGAAATATTTCAGAGTCCATGATTGTAGAACTTGAAGGCCCAGGTGGCCACTTTCAATCTGAACTGAAGGGCTCTATTTGGTAAAAGACCTTAAGAATATGAAGGGGGTCCACGAGGAGGACCTATCTTTAAACGGTTCGAGAAGTACTTCCTAAGAAGTATTTATTTTAGCAGTATTTCAATTTAAAAGGCTAAAGAGTTCTAAGGAACTCAAACCGACAACTTACTATGGAAGAGTATGTCAACAACTTCCTTGACCTACTAAGATATGTGTACCCTACATCAAAGCAGAAGGCGAAGGCACAACGCTTCATCGGCTACCCAAGGAATACCGAACCGAATTGAGTTTGATGAACCAAAGACCTTAAGATACTCTATAAGAAAGGCAACTTATTGTCATGAGCAATATGGACACTTTACGTAATCCCGTGGAGATCGGAAACAAAAGAATGGTTCAAAATTTCATTTAAAGGAGCAAATCCCCAGATTTAAAACTACAGAATAACCATTTAATGAACTTTCCAACCCTGAGGTACTCCAAATTTAACTTTTCTCGACGGATGGAAATAAACTTTGACCTATACCAAGAAGACCGATAACCCAAAGAGAAAACTCTTGGAATGTTGGGATTGCAGAGAGACTATCTCCCAGGGACTCCGCTCCACTCCGGCTACAAAATGCTTTAAAGTTTATAACATGCAAGAAGCTACTCATTTGCCAATGGATGTGGCAAGGAGTGTGCTACAAATTTATGCGAAATTTCTTGGATAATAACTAAGTTGACCACCAAGCTTCAGCAGTGGAAATAAAAGGTATGATTCTCAACCATCTCTGTATCCGTTGATTGACCCTCGGGTTCAAATTTGATATAGTCTCCTAAAACTCAAGCATAAGTGTAAGCTACCACGAAAACATACCAATCCATGGTTGTTACAGTTAGCCATTGGCACCAAAGAAAGGTAGTAGAGGCCATACCAGCTTGACAATTAATGTTGGGTGAATCCCAAATCTAAGTAACCCTTAATGTATTACCCCTCGAATCATACCACCGATTGGTATGGATTGGATGGCTACCCATAAAGCCAAACTCGATCAAGTACTTGGCAAAACCTTGGAGTGTGTGAACGAAGAGGGAAAAAGGATAACCCTTCAAGGATCCGAAACTGGAGACAGAGCATCGGGCATTGCAAATGAGGAATTACCTCAAAGGAGTCCCCTATATGCAGATGTGTTGAAAACAACCTAAAAGTAATTTGGCCCTAATGATCACCCTATCCTAAGAGAATATAGAGATGTGTTCCCAGTACCCGGGTCTACCCTCCCGAGAAGAGACATTGACTTCTCAATAGAATCTAAATGAGCCATGCTCTATGTTCAGAACATCCTAATGGATGAGTGCACTCAAGCTAGTAGAACTCAAGTTACAATTAAAGGAAATGATGGACAAGGGTTATATTCGACCCAAAGAGGTCCCATGGGGAGCACCAAATTCCGCTTAAGAAAAAAGAAATATGGCACCTTAGACCTGTAGAGCAGATTTACGTATTAAACTTAATAAAGTAACTATAAAGAACAACAATTTTCGTTCAGATCGATGATTCATTCGACCGCTATACCGCTTCAAAGACTGACTGAGTTCAAAGATTACCATCAAGTCCGAATTAAGGGTGAAGACATCCATAAAACCGCTCTGACATCGACATGGTGACTATGAGTTGGTGGTAGTGCCATTTGGGCTAAACAATGCCCCAGCCTAATTTCTTTCATGTGCTTAATGAACAATGTACTGAAATTTTTGGATAAATTTGTAATAGTTTTCATTGATGACATAATTAATCTACCTCTAAGAATAGAGAAGAACATGAATACCATCTTAGACTTCAGGGCCTAGTGCTAAGAGAGCATCATCTCTATGCTAAATTCAAGAAATGTGACTCTTTCAGAAGCAAATAACTACTTGGGACATGTTCTATCAAAGGAAGGGGTATCGCGAGACCCTGACAAGATCAGTCTATCATGGAATGGCTCACTCCGGAAGGATGTCTCGCATATTAGATCCTTCATGGATTGGCTGGATAATTATAGGAGGTTTATAAAGGATTTCTCCAAAATTGGTTGTCCAATCACCGCCTCCTTAAGAAGGAAAAGAAATTCACAGGGACACAAGAATGTGAAGAAATATTTCAAACCTGAAACATTTATTAATCCATGCACCCGTGTTGAAAATCGGGCCAATCTAAGTTGACTTTGGTAGAAATCGTGATGCCTGCAAAGAAGGGCTCTGAGGAGTCCCTATGTGAAGGAAAGGTGATCTCTATGAATCCCGAAAATTGAATGAACATGAGGTCAACCATGTGACTCATGATCTAGAACTATCTACCATAGTGCATGCCTTAAAAAATGTGGAGGCATTTAATTTCCTAGGAAGGAAATTTGTACTTATGACAGATCATGGATTACTTCGTATTTGTTTGATCAACCTAAACTCAATACTAGACAAGCTAGATGGATGACCCTCCTTAGCTTAATTTTGATTTCAAAATCAAACACATCAGCGTAAGGAGAATAGGGTGTATCGGCGTCTCTTTAGCGTAAGCATGAGAACACCACCCGCCGGGTGGGAGTACCGCGAGTATGATGTCAAGAATGTATCAAGGAGGCACAAGACACGATCCCTTTCATTCAATGTGACCGCATCTACAACAAGAACCCATTGAACCAAATACGAAAGCTACTAGATGACCGGATGGAGGTCTACTCACCTACATAGACAGACTTTACATTCCCAATCAGACGACTTAGTGAGGTTCATCATGGATGAACTACATAAAGGCCTTACACTGGTCACCCACGATACCGTAACGATTACCGCCACCCAAAAATAGTTTTATTGGCCTGATTGAAGAAGGACATAGCCAACATTTGGCCCTATGCATAGAATGCCAACAGTTAAAGTAGAACATCGACACCACCCTGGACATCGCACTTTACCTCCAATTCCTTAATGGAAATGGGAAACCATCTCCATGATTTTATCACCGGATTAATTACCAAACCGCATGTAATGATGCCGTTATGGTGGTGGTAGATAAATTAAACAAGGAAACACATTTTATTCATATTAACTCTACCTTCAAAGCCATATATGTCTATAACGTTTTAATGCGGGAAATTTTCATATTGCATGGCATGCCAAAAGAGACAATATCTGACAGAGACACAAAATTCACTTCCAAATTGAAATCACCGCGGATGGCGGGCTTAGAGACTAAATTGTTGTTTAGTAACCGCCATCACCCCCAAACATATGGACAAACAAAAGTAGTCAACTCAGATATTGTGGAAGATATGTTAAGGATGCATGTGGGATGCACACTTAGGAAATGGGAAGACTACTCGCCATTGGTAGAATTTGCCTATAACAACTGGCCACCAAACATCCTTAAAGATGAGCCTTCCATTCGAGGTCCTCTTGGTAGACAATGTAAGACTCCAAGCTAGAGCAACTCGAATAGGATTTCTTTGGACCCGACATGTTGAAAGAAATGGAACAACAAGCACTTAAATAAGCCAAAACTGAAGGTCACTGCAACCAAATGTAAAATCCATGCTAATCAAAAAGAGAACCCAAGAGAGTTCCAAACAGGAGATCATGTATATCTCGAATTAAGCCCAAAAGGAGTTCCCCAAAAATGGGAGCTTTTTCCAAATTGGCACCCTTATTGTGGACCTTTGAGGTTCTGCATGTAGTGACCTCAGAGTTCATCTGGCCACCTCCTCCCACGAAAAGAACATATACTGCTTTCCATGTTTCCATTGAAGAAATATGTACATGATGCTAATCATATAATTGACCTGGATCTCGCGGATCCAAGTGGAACCTGAGGGAGAATTCCTCAAATGTAACCCCAATGCATATTGACGTATGGGAACCTAACTCCCGAATGCAACCATTGCACGTGTCAAGGTGCAGTGGAAGCATTTTGGCCCGATGAGGCTACATGGGAAATGGAGGGCCATGAGACATGCATATCCGATTTTGTTTACCCTCTCGACATGTAATTCATGTTAGAAGCTAAGAACATCGAGAGGACGATGTTCCTTTAAGGGGAGGGAATTGTAACTCCCTCGCTTCCGCATTGTAAATATAACCGGACCGGCCAAGAACTATGGCAAAACTCATAACTAGGAATATGTGATGCCGGACCCGCAGGAAGAGTAACAATGAATGTAAATACCGTATTGGAAATTATTGCGGTAACCAGAGGGATGTGCGTAAAAGAGACTAATGCATGGTGTGGAGGGTACCCTGTGCTACGCTAACTTCCACTAAGAATTAAATACCGTATATGGACTCCACCGTCCTGAGAACCAAAGCTGCTTGCCAGCCCCGAATTTAATTCCTTGCAGGCTGGTAGGTGGATCGCTTGATGAGGGATGGGAGGTGAACCGCCCCTCCATAGAGCCATCATGATCCACCAGCGCATAATCGTGCCACACACAACCTCGCCAGAGGATAAGGCGTATATGTAGTTTATTGAAGGTAATGCAGGGGAACTTCCGGAGTTCTATGTGAGTGAGTGATCGCAGTGAGGAGGGGATTGCAACTTTCTCTCCTGGGCACTGGCAGAGAGACGCAGGTCTCAGACATCGTGGTCTCAGCTCGACGGTGGCTAGTGGTAAATCCATTGGGGAGTCACTACTTACTTGCTAGTGGAAAACGAAGCACTTCTCTGCCAGCTTAAAATTCCATTCAAGTTATTTCGATAAGTAATTTTGTTCATATGGTATCCGAAAGTTATATGTTGACATATATGCTCATGTGACTTATGGAATTGTAACATTTCGTGTGTAAGAATATATGTGCAGTGATTGATAATGAGGAGTCAATATTGGCTCATAGAAACGAAATTGTAAATGATTTTAGCATGAGAATGTCCGCCAGAGTGCTTGATATAAATGAGTTGATATATGCTTAACACTAAGGAAACCACAATACCTCTACGCTGGATAACAAATCTAATCATGCCCAGCCTTTCTCGGTAGGCAGTCTCCCTTTTATCTGCTCTCGGAAATTCCCTGGTAGGGATCCCTTCACCGAGATTCCTCCTTGGAAAGGTTCACCAAAACCGCATCAAGGAT
The DNA here is from genome assembly GCA_010110895.2 of Picea sitchensis. Classification (NCBI taxonomy): domain Eukaryota; kingdom Viridiplantae; phylum Streptophyta; class Pinopsida; order Pinales; family Pinaceae; genus Picea; species Picea sitchensis. The sequence goes on along the minus strand of SNQJ01S0068205.1, from coordinate 135,441 downwards.
CCGAATGCACATGCCTTATTAACCCCGATCTAGGAGGAATGATTCTATTAAGGTTCCAAGATAGTAGTGTTGTGGGAAGTGACAAGTCGACGGATGAGATTCACGCAGGAACCATAGTCATTCATGACCATCAGATCGACGAAAGTAACGCAGGAGTTACATACTCAAGGCTCCCCTTTGTCCTCATCGTGAGAAATGAGGAAATTGGGATCGTAAATACTAAGACCCAAAAGAATGAATCTAGACCGCGATCCTAACCAAGCGTCTACCTATCGATCTGAGAAGCCGCTAGGCCAGTGTAGGGGTAGCGCGGCGAGTGGTGCTGATCCAGCCATCGACCGGAGCGTAAACTCAGAAACCTGATCGAGAGGAGTTGCACTGGTATAGCCTCCGAAGGGAAGCGCAGAGAAATGATCTCACCGCCTGGATCTAGACCATAATCCCGACAAATACGATCTCAAGAAATTGCCAAAGTTACACCCTCGGTGTGTGTAGAAAGAGTCCCAGCCATTGATCTCTAGACATGTGCCTGTTCGAGGTACTCGATTTCACCCATCTGGGGAATTTAGGAGGTATAATCAGCAATGGAAATCGCAACTGATTTCGAGCAGGGATCTGAGCCGCCCAAATAGCAGTGGACATCGCGGGCGTAGGATCCCAAGAGCTCCGAGATCTGGGAACGGTTCCCGAGACAAGAGACTCGGTAGTATAAGAAATTGCCAAACGATTTTTCGATCGATCTCGACCATCCATCGACGTGGGACGCCGCAGAGATCCCCGAGAGTCTGAGTTCGATATCGGATCGGAAGTCATGCAACTCTCGCGGTAATAATGTAATCGCTGACACGCCGATTTTCCTCGGCTACACCAACCGGCCAATCAGGATAGGTGGAAACTATCGAGAACCATCGGCGTTTGTTTCCATCGGAAAATTGGGAATTTTGAAGACATAGGCACGCTGGTATTGGAAACCCCGAAACAACGTATGGGTGATCCTGACTTTCCATTTGAGGGACGCTGCGTCCTGATCTACAGAACGGATTCCATATCGGAGTTTTCGCATACATAAAACTCTTGCCACACGAAATCGCGATCCGCGATTTACCGACAAGATCGGGACCGTCCGTTCAGTGGACGCGTGGCAGTCATCTAGTGCCATCGGTGAAAGCTCCACAAGAGGGCTTCATCAGGCATCGGGACATCGGGAGTCCCAGAACATAGCAACAAGCGTTGTGAAATCGCGAAATGCGATTTCCCGATAAGCCAAGGGACAATGGGGCCCACGGAAGAGTCCACGGAGGACAGGTGGCATCGGGTATCGGGATATCGTGAGTTTCGTGGACAAGGTGTCCATGCACTACGGAGTCGCGAACCCCGAAAGCTGACGCAATTAATTTAACTCTAAACCTGCGATTAAAAGAATTAATTCATGACAGTTTAAGTAAGACCTAATCATATCGCGAAATTGGAGATCGAGATTTCGGGATTGAATATGCGCCGAATCCTTGTTATAGGAAACCCCGAAACCTGATATTGAACCAGGGATTGGTATTCTCGCTAATGCAGGTTTGTAGAGATTTCTCACTTGTGGGAGATTAATCCAAAAAAAAAAAAAAAAATTAAGTTATGATAGTGGGTGTGTTACACTCCATGTCTAGGACCTGTGGGCCTCGAGACATGATCTCCTAGTTATCCCTAGATATCGGGGATAACAGGTAGCAAATTTGGTTCATGTCAGGAAAAAGTCTGGGGAGATCCGCCCGTGTGTAGATTTCAGAAACCTTAATAGAGCATTAGAAAAGGATAAATACCCAGTCCCACCCATGGAACAACTCTTGCATACCGTGTCTGGCTCTGAAATTTTCTTCCTTCTAGATGGTTTCTCAGGGTATAACCAGGTTCTAGTTTTAGAGGAAGACCGATTGAAAACTACTTTCCGAACCAAGTGGGGAACTTTTGGTTATAAACGCATTCCATTTGGGTTGATTAATGCAAGGGAAAACTTCCAAAGGGCCATGGACGCATCTTTTCGAGGATTGTTTAACAAATGTGTAGTAGTATATTTGGATGACGTGACTATGTATTCAAAGAATGGAGAAGATCACATCCAACATCTAACCCAGATTTTCGAAAGGTGTAGGAAATATGGAATATCTTTAAACCCTAAGAAAACTATCTTTGGTGTCGAGGAAGGGAAACTAATAGGTCATATTAAATCTCAAGAAATAATACATATAGATCCAGAACAAATAAAAGCAATATCCCAACTTCCCTTACCCCATAACAAAAAGGCTATGCAATCCTTCTTTGGGAAAATCAATTTTGTGAGAAAGTTCATGCCCGATTTCACTGAAACTGTCAAACCCTTACAAAAAATGATTCGCAAGGATGCATATTTTAAGTGGGATGATGAGCGAAAATATTCTTTCAACAATATCAAGACTGCAATATCTCAAGCTCCGGTGTTGCGAAGTCCCAACTTTAGTAAAGATTTTTTCCTCTATAATTTTGCCTCCAACCAGTCCTTAGTTGCAGTATTGACCCAGAAGGATGATGATAACAATGAGGCATCGATATCGTTTATGAGCACTAATCTCCAAGGTGTCGAATTGAACTACCTTTTTATAGACAAACATGCTTATGCAGTGTATAAAGCAGTGAAACATTTCAGATCTTACATCCTAAAAAATCACACAAAAGTCATCGTGCCTCATCCCACAGTCCGATCCCTATTCACTCAACACGAGATGGGGGAGAGAAGGGGAAATTAGATGGAAGTTGTCCAATAATTTGATCTAGATATAAAACCTTCAAAGTTAGTAAAGGGACAAGGATTGTGTAAAATCGTTGTAGAAGCCCATGATCAAATAAATGAATACCTCGGGTGGGAGAATGAATTAGAATTATGGTGTAGTAAAGATTTATACATTCCCCCAAGGAAAGATTCTTGGTATGGAAAATTTATTTACCTCTTGCATCATGGGACTTGCCCAAAAAACCTAATCCCTAAGGAAAGGATAGATCTCAGGCTAAAATCCATGCAATATCGCCTCATAAATTCAATACTTTTCCATGCAAATTATGATGGAGTACTCTTGAGATGTATCGAACCTGAAGATGCAGAAAAGGTTCTGAGGGAGCTCCATGATGGTCTTGCAGGTGGACACTTTGCAGGAAATACCACAACTCACAAAATATTAAGAATCGTTTATTACTGGCCTACTCTATTTAGGGATGCTCATACATACGCAATTGAACCATTTGTTGGCATAGGGGCAGACCCAGGGTTCAACGCTTAACAACGCACCAAAAAACCCCTGAATACCAACCCTTTCGGCAACACCTGTGAAGCAGGCGAAGTCTCACCCGAGGTAGAAGTAGGGGGGGTTACAGGACATAGGTGTCTGTAACCAGGATGGGACACGAATCTGTGATAATAGCACTTCACAAAATATTAATTTAATGCTTAGGAAGTGAACATGCATTAGTTTAATTAACCTCATTAACATCGTAGAGCATAATTAAAGACAAATATAGCCCAGTAACAAAAAGTGATTATGCACCCTGAGCACTTAGCATGGTGAGTTAAGTCTAGCATTCATTTACCCTTAACATAAGTAAAGTACTTAAGCAACAAAATATCTATTACACATCATAATCAAAGAACTAAGCAAATTCATAGTAGAAATGACACAACACAAAGCAAACCATGAGACACTAGATATATGTGGTTCACCCAAGGGTGGGGCTACGTCCACAAACTGCTTCGCCTCTTTATTATTCGCCAAAATATTATTTCTAGTCACTCCTGTGCACTAAGCCATAGAGTCAAACTTCGCACAAGACATGAGATCTACGCACTGAGCCCTAGATCCTCCTTCTTTACCTTCCAAAAATAGATCAAATGCAAAGAGACAAAATCTTTTATCACAACACTTAGCACCTTCTACAAAATCACGGTTGAGCAAAAATCCTCGACCACATACATTCCTTCGCACAAAGCTATTGTTTCCCACATAACTACTTGCACTGCTTCTACAATACATTCCTATTTATTTATACTTTACAAACCTTTACAATAAGGACTGAACATGGGGAAAACCCATGGGTTGACATCCCATAAACCTGTTACAAAGCCCTAGAGGACCCCTTACTGGGTCCACATAACCCTCAAAATAGGTGAGATCTGGGATCTCAGCTCCGCCTGGGTGCTCCTACTTCGACCAATGTGTCGAAGTCCAAAAGTGGGCCAAAACCTCAAAAAATGACCAAAGTTTCCCCAAAACTTGGTCAAGGGCCGACACTCACTATTTTACGAAATGGGCAGAGGTTATTCCTCTGACTCACGTGAATGAAAAGGTTGTAATCCAATTCATAGAACATCAACTGATCACAAGTTTTGGGATGCCTTCCGTTCTCGTTTTTGACAATGTTGCTTATGTCTCTTCTACTCTATTAATAAAGTTCACTCTAGACAAAGGAATCATAGTAAGATACTCTGCAAACTACTATCCACAAGGAAATGGGGTGGCATAATCAACTAATAAGAACCTAGTGAGGATCTTGAAGAAAATAATCACAGATAATCATAGGAATTGGCATAGTTTGCTTCATAATGCCTTGTGGGAAGATAGAGTAACACCCAAGGAAGCTATAGGGAACTCTTCATACTTTCTAGTATATGGATAAGAAGCCATTCTCCCAAATGGGTTATATCTCTCATCTCTTCAGCTTGATCAGGGTTCAAGAGGACATCCCTCGTCAGTTATTCAACAAAGAATTGATACCCTCCTCATGCTTGAAGAGGAAAGGGAGAAAGCAAAATCTAAGTTCATCGCTCATTAGCAGATAGTTAAAAGATGGTTTGACAAGCATAAGGCCAAAGAGAAGAATTTTGAAGTAGGAGATTTAGTTCTGAAATGGGATAGAGAAAACAAACCTAAGGGAAAACATTCAAAGTTTCATAATCTATGGATCATACCTTTCCAGGTATCCGAGAAAATTGGGGCAGGCACGTATCAATTGCAAAATATGAGGGGAGAGCCTGATGCCCTCCCGGTGAATGGCCAAGCCCTAAAACAATATTTTTGTTAAAAAAAATAAAATGTGTGTGTGTGTGTGTGTGTGTGTCTTTTTCATGTTATAATCTGATTAGAATAAATTTGTAGGTTTAGAGTAGACTGGTTGCATAGTCCTTTTTATTTCTATCTTTTTATTTCTTGATATTTTCTTGTAATAAAGTTGTGTTCTGTAAAACATTGGTCAGCCTTAATAAATATGGTGTAGCAAACTCTTATCCTAACTGACGCTTATGTGCAACATAAGAAATGTTGGGCAACTACAAATATCTTCAAGAATATCTATATCTTGTCTTTGCAAAACAAATGACCTTGGTGAGTGATGAAGTGTTCGCATGGTGGTTTGGTAAAGCCCAAAGGGAAATATGGAAAGTTGGAAAGGATCACATGTACCTCTAAGACAGAGCTAGGAAGGATTTCACATTAACTATTTCATCTTGTAGATAACAAACGTCCTCCTCTCCAACTCACTCAGGGTATTTCTGCCAGAAATAAATCAATTATATTAAATGAGTGCAAAGTTGAAGAGGGTATGTAGATAACTCTGTCGGGGCTATGGACATTTGCTGGCAGTGGAGCAGGGTCTGTGACATCGGGGTGACTCCGTCAGGGCTATGGATGCTTGCTAGTAGCAAAGAAAAACCGTAGTGAATGAATAATGATAACTAAAATGACCTCAAGCCAGTGAATGTCTTACTCGGATTTTGTCAAAAGGGGGCGTGGGTCATGGTCAAGAGGAGTGAAGGTGGGATAAGGGATAAACTCCATAGGTGGACCCGGATTCAAAACCCCGAGAAATTGTACATGCATGGATAGGAAATACTCAGATAAAAGAGAAGTCGGTTGGTTTCTCAACCAACTTATTCGCGAGCTAAGCCCGAAGGAAAGAACAAAGATTTTGCTTTCGCCCAGTGGATCACCATTTGTTGAGTGCTCAACACACCCTAAAATATTTTATGAAATTTTTTTCTCTTTTGGGTACCACTTGTTTTCTTTTGGTCTACATTCTAAATTGAGTCCGTTGTGGAGGGATCACTAATTTCGTTTTCATGTCTCATCATTGATCATTTTGGATTTATTTGAACCTGTCAAAGTGAAATATTTGAGTCTAGAAAGAACTTGGCATGTTAACTAAGAATCTGCAGCTAAAATTGTGACCCTCGCGCTTATGTTCGACGTCGGCAAAATCCAAGCAAGTTTCGTGACCACATAGTAATATTAATCGTCGATCGCCGATGTATCATCGACATCAGGAAAAACGAAGTAGATTTGCGTTGTTTGTTCGCAAAGAAGACTAAGGAAATGACCGATTTCACATCGGCATCAATGAAATTTGAGAGGGCTAAAACATTGACATGGATCATGATGAAGCTCCGATAGCTGATTACCGATGCGTTTGTTCGGGGTCGGTAAAATATCAAAGAGTTAAAACATGGAATTTTTTTGCATTGACACATTGTCGATTACCGATCCCCGATGCATTTTCGTCATTGACAAATTCTGAGGGGGGTAATCCGAGAACATTTATTTAAACTTATCATCGATCGTCGATCCTTGATATTTTTCGACATCAGAAGGGTAGGACCTGTTGTTAAAAACACTTATCCAATGAAAATCTTTGATTTCGAATAACACGATTAAACGAAGACGCCAATCTCAAACACCATGTGTCTCTGTTGCGTAGGCATTTTGTACGGCTTAGTTTCATCCCAAATCATCTTAGGTTTCCTTGTGTCCTAGTCACACTTCCAAGTTAACTTTTCTACATCAGTGTTGTATGGCAAGATGGATCGACGTCAAAGTTTTTTCCAAAAGGTATCAACGAACATTGTCTAAAGAAAAGCGTCGACTCCCGGTCCACCTGATAAATTAGCAGTGATGGGACGTTTTCAACACAAAACAAGATCAAATTCTACCATTTAATAGGCCAATTAATGTTTCGCTCCACATAAGTTGCTACCCCGTGCGTCGATCAAACAACGAGAATTTTAAATCTCTGATGAACTACATTATAGCCCGCGCCTGCACCGCCAACCTATGACTGCATTTAAATCTCAAACATAACGCGGATCTAGCGGAAGATTTTTTAGACCCGCACCTGCACCCTGAATTGAATAAATGATGCGACAAGGTAAGTATTATCCCCCTTTAAATCACTAAGAAAACTTTGAACACCTCCATTCTGCACACAAGTTTCTCATTTCCAGAGCACCCAAAGAAGCGAAAAGAGCGTCTCAAGAGTTGCGTTTGATTCTTAGAATTAAACAAAAAAAAACATGTTAAGCTAGTGCGAAGAAGAGGTATGTGTTAATTGTCTCATTTCAGCGGTCGTATTTTTTATGTATCAACATCCTATCTGCAACACGGTGTCTAACGTTGTTTTCTCTGCAGGAAAAAACAATGCCTCCAAGGAAGCCAACGACCAGACGCTCGCCAAGGGCACCAAAATTGAAGGATGCAGAGGTCGGTGAAGGGTCTTCTCCCGGCGTTGCGAGGCAGTTGGAATTTGATCCCAGAGCGGAACCAGTCATCAAGACATCGACTAAGAGGGCATTCACTCAGCCCCTTGCTTTCGGCGATATTGAAGCAACTACTGTGCTTAATTTTCTTTTTAATGATACGATATTTTATTTTTGACGGACTTTTATTTTTACAATCGCAATTTGGATCTGTTATGTTGTTCCTTGTCTCAATATCTTGCATGCTAACTGCGAATCTACTTGCAAGTTAGACGAGGGTATCCTGATCTTGCAGGACATAGCTCAAGAGAGTAACTTGCCAAGCTTTATGCGATTTCCATGTCATCATTCAAGAGGTTGCCCCGAACTTCATAAAATATATTTGGTCGATTATTCTTTAATCCAACTCTCAGATGACACAACGTTTTGGTTTCTTTCAAACCTTCAAAATAACTTATACGAGATCATATAAAATAAAATAAAGTGAGGATATACGCATGGTTCACATGGCCTTTTTTTAATCCTTTATATCACGCCCTGTCATCACATTGTATAACCAGACTTGTTTCCCACGATCTCCTTACATCTTTTACACCATGCTTTGTCATCACAGCATATAGCCCAAAGTAAACGGTGGGTCCAAAAGGATAAATGGCATATGATTCCCATGACACTCATGTATCATCGTAATCTTCTCATAACAATATTTTTCTCATGGTATGGCTATCATGAGGAGAATGCCAATAGATAATAAAAAAGTATCATCTTTATTAAACTATTAAGGAATATATGAGATGTATTTCTGGTAAGGTGGGTTATGCCAACGTGAGTGATGTGAAAAGAAGATTGCAACTTAATTAAAAAATATAATATTTGTTTGTTTTTAGCATGACAAGAAGTGGTGTTGAGGTCTTAACAAGAAAGGCATGGTATAAGATATAGAATAAAAGGCATGTGATGGAGTAAGTTAATAAAGTCAAGTCCATTACATGTTCTTAATTTAATAAAGTGAAAGAACATGGTCATGTAATAATATAATTAGGCTATGGTATATTCACGGAAAAGTGGTTATAAAATTACAATCTAAAGTTATGGTATAACATTTTAACGTAAAGTCGTAAAGTTATAGTTAGAAAGTTTAAAAGAAAGGTGTAAGATCACAAGATGCAATGAATAAGGATTCAAAGATATTTGGTAAATAAGTAAAATTAGACGGTGTGAATAATGTAAGGAGTGGGAAGAGGACCATGCTTAAGTGTTATGAATATTTTTCCAAATGCATTGCGCCAATTTTAATGAGAGTGGGAGCGACTTTGCGGAACCGATTTGAAATAAGGAGGAGCTTGTCAATGCTTTGTCGGCTAAGTACTTGTTGACAAAAATCATAATCAACGCACTTGATAAAAAATAATTCTCTCACAATGGGGAGATTTGTTCAACATAATCAACGGGGAAGATTACCTGGAGTTTATCCCACACAGTGACCCAGATGTAAGGGTGCTCGACGACCAGGTTTTTCCGAATATCCGATGGTTGTGCTTGCATATGGTAGCCTTTCAAACTCAAGTCTTTCCCTGCATTGAGACTCTGAGTTGGATAATTGATCATGCAGACATGCAGAAGTGCCTAATCAATGATGAGAATGGTGGATGTGTAGGAGTTTTTCTCCCAACAGAGGTCCAGAAATACTACAAGATCAGGGACCTGAAGGAGCGGTTGAACATAGACTTGATGGTGAAGTTCTATGAATTCCATGACACCAGTCGATTGATGGCCTCCTGGTGGAAGGAAGACAACAAATTTACAAACTAGAGAAACAACTAGTATGAGATAGCAAATCTAAGGGAGCCATATATCTACTTAATGGCTCTAATTGTTCGGTTGTACAGGGAAAAAGATTGTGCAAAGTTCTCAGAGGCATGGATGCCCCTGGCATACACTGTGGCTATTTTCAAGAGTAGTTTCAATTGGGGAGCAATCATCTCCAAGCAATTGAGCACCAGTATATTTCAGGCTCATTCACCAAAGGAGGGAGAAGCTTCTGCTTTTCACATGGCCTCATATCTGCTAGATGTTATCTACTCAAGGAATGTCTTCACTGGTATGAATTTGATTTGGCACGTCGCAAAGATGCATGTACATGTCTACTTCAACATCCTATGGAAAAACAGGTACAAAAAGTCTTATGCTCTCATTTGCGATGAATTCATTGCTCGGATTTATTTCATTATATTCAAAAAAGAATGCCCAAGAGTGTCTGTAGCGGCCAAGAAAATGATTTCAAAAGTAGGCCATTTTTACCTCGACGAAACCATATATCCGGGTGTTTGGGGCCATCAATGCACCATATTTACCCCCCGCTCATGTCCCAAACCAGCTTGTAGTGGGGAAAATTTGTTACCAAACCATCCTGCAAGGATATAACGCCACCTTGGTTAAGGACAAGAAACGAGCATTCATACCCTATGGTTTCCATATAGGGTTTTGTATGGTGAAGGACATTGCTCAAGCTAAACAAGAGGGTTTGAGTCAGATGGAATACAGGTTCTCGACAGGTCATTTCACAAGAATGAACCTAAAGGCCTAGTTCTCCACCATGCTTCACAAGTCTCTTCTTGTTGTCCATATGTACATGACAAGTTTGAAGATGAGATATTTATAGAATGTGCTCAGGATTGGGAGGAGGTACTATAGAGAAAAACTAACCCGAACATGACTAGATTCAAAGCTATGAGTATGGATGAACAAGTCGAAACAATAGAATAGATGGTTCAAGAAGCTCTCAGTATTAGAGGAGAAAACAGAGCAGCAGAAGCCACCGAGACACAAAGGAGGGGGATGTTGCTACTAGAAGGAGCCCAAAGAATCATCGACTAGCTAGAAAATGATCCTCAACAAGTAGAAATGACGAGGATCACCCCGGACAACCCAATCAAAATCAGAGAGGAGCTAGATGGCTCAGAGTCAATACAACTGGAGAAAACCACTGGTTTGGAAAACCCCAGAGTTCCATCACTACAGGCCAGATCATTGGTGACCATTCCAACCCAATATGAGATTCCAAGAACACCAGGTGAAACAGTTTTTCCTAATCCCATGTTTGATATAATAACCATCTATGATGATGAAGAGAGTTCAGAGGTCTCACTTATAACTCCGATACCAATTACAGAGGAGAAGGAACCTGGGGGAACATCTTCTCCAAGTATCGATGCATCAATTCCAAACCCTTTGCAAGGAGACCATGAGGATGAAAGTATCTTAGACATTGAACTTCTAGACCTATCGAAGACCTTGAAAGACAACTCCAAGGAAGAGATAGGTTCAGGTGGGAAAAAAGATGGATTGCAACAGTCGAAGATCAACACCTCAACAGTTGATCACCAAGTAAGTATGGGGCCTATCACTAACTCTTCATTTTTTGTCGATACCTCTCCAGCCGATGAACACCAGACGAAGTTCGAGCCATTGGAACATATGGAAGAAGTACAAGAACCGGTTCTATAGAAAATACATACAAAAGAGGTGGGATGAGTGTGAAAGAAGTTGGGAAAAGATCAATCAGGAAATGAAAGGCATTGGCCTCCCAGAGTTCAGCTCACCCGAAGACTTCGTCGACTTGCATGACATATTCAAGCAACATGCAAAACAAGACTCATCATGGGGAGTGGATATTGCATATGTGGCAAGAATGACACTGGGTCAAATACAAAATTTTATGGAACATCTGATCAAGGCTCATATAGTTTTGCATCGTTTAAGTGCCAAAGTCATCAAATACAAAGAACGAACAGTAGAAGTGAAGGAAACCCTTTCAACCCCGTTGGACCAGCACAGATTCCCATATGCTAACAAATGTGAGGATCTCTTCGTCAAGAGGTAAGAATACGAGAAGAGTCATCCACTCTAGTAGAACCACGAGATGATTTCCAGAGAACAAAGAGATCAAACGCCACATGGTAATATTTTGTTTTACTTAACACAAACTTGTAGCATCTATTTTTAGTTAGTGATTATTTATAAGTAGGGGGATTGACCTTTTGAGACAGGTCGATGGTTTTGGTAAAAGACCCTCTTTTTGAGAATTGTAAAGAACTATTTATGAGCAACCTTAATTGAGAAGTTTTGTTTAGAACCAGAGACAATTGTTATTATTATTTTTATCAAAGGCGTTATGTGATTGGATTGAGGAGGAACTACTTCCAACTTTTATTTCAGTAGTTGATGTTGTAACGAGTAAGAGTTTCTGAATCTATTGATAATCTATATGTTTCAATATTTTAACAGTTCTTTTGTTCTTAATGATGAAAAAGAAAATCATTGTGTTAATGTGTGATTGATGGTAGAGCTAAGGAAACTATTTTTCTTACACTCATCTTATTGCATGCATATTCTCTTTCAATAATTGTATCTCAGTCACTGTTGAAATACCAACAAGTTAATGTATTATTACTATAATTGTAATAGGTGTGAATATCGTTGTCTGCATGCTAGAGAATGAGGGTTATCCCAGGCTCAGCCTTCTTCAGTAGTTAAGAATCCCTTCTATTAGTTGGTTTATACCATCACACCTTAATTTATCAGACTCATCTAATAAAAGGAAAAGAAAAAAGAGAACGTTTAATTTGAAGGAGGAAATTTCACAGAAAGATATAATGTCAATCACTAAGTAAAGCTCATCGATAAATTAGCTAGATCGAAAGATATGGGGAACCATTCAACCCATCAAACATTGCAGAGTCTAATTGGGCCTCTAAGGCGGGTTTGGTTCCTACTGTTGAGTTAAAGGGATTTCAGATCCTGAAGGATCTGAGGATCGACGAACCACATCACTTCATAAATTTGGCCTTCGTGAATTTTGGAGGTTCAACACCTTCATTCTCCTAAAGAGGTCAACGTTGGACTGACCTTGGGGTAGATCTAACGGTCAAGGAATTTCACAGGTGTCCTAATATCTATGGCCCGCGTTGCTTTGTGACCAGTAAGTGGATCATAGTTTAACAAGGGGTGAGTCCCATGCTAATGGGTAAATTACCTCCAGCTGTCGCTCCACCGTCCAACCACGGAATCGACATGTCATCTTTGGCGCAATTCGGTCTTTGCAATACTTATCTCCCCGGGGCTTCGAACTCCCGGAATATCAAATGCTTAGATCGCTCCAAACTTAACCCAAGGTTCCTAGGCCTTGGTTATATGGAGCTTTGTCAATCTCCAAAGAATACATTCATACCTCTTGGCCAAGCTTTGGTTAAGATCGCAACACCCTGAAGCTTTGAACTCCTGTAGTTCTGAACCCAGAAAAGATTAGCGCCTTTCGACTAGCACAGTGTTCCCCAACCTTGGTCATATGGACCCTCTAATGAGTATCAGGTTGTAATCTCAACTCTTATTCAATATTTGGTTAAGGTCATGGGCACGAGCCTTTGGTATCTTAGGCTACGAGCTTGAAGGAAGCTCCCTCCACTCACAAAACTTAGGTTCTAACACAGGGAAAGGCACTTTCAAAGGATAAACAAAATTGTAGGAGTCCCATAGAGTCTGCCCTGACTCTAGTACTATGAAGTTGATCCCTGGGAAGAATACCTTAAGGATTTCCCAACTAGCCAAGAGGCCATACTAATCATCTTATAACCATTCGAAGGTAACATTTTACAGAAGAAGATTAAGCATTTTCCTTATGAATCAAACACTACAAATATTAGTCATAGACACATACATTCAAATCATACATTCCAATTTAAGTGCACATGGATTAAGAAGTTCTTATCTATTACAAGCTACAACCAACCAACTGACTGTGGGTGTTCGCCTTTCCACCCAACCAGATGCTCAAAGGAATTCATTCTTAGCACTCTGGCCACCCGCGTGCCAAGCCATGATATCACCGGGGAAATTTATGTCATTTCTCAGAGATCCTCTCTTTTCACAACAAACCTGCGAGGTTTATTAGATGCTTCCTCAACATCAAACTCACGGCCTTTCTATTTTCTTTTGCATATCTGGGCCACACATTCCCCTCTGTGCATGTGCTCTTTTCTGGTGTCTCTCCTTCTGTCTTGTTTGGTGTTTTTCCTTCTCTCTACAAAGATTCACATGCCTCCCCTCAACTGTCTGCGCATGTATCTCCTTCATGCCTTTTCCCAGCATGGTTCTTGACCTATATGGTTCCTTCTCTCATAAGGAAACTCGGGCTAGCCTAGGTCTGCAGGACTCTGTGGTACTTCAGGATGACATCCTCCCGTCTCCTCAGCCAAACCATGCTTCCATTCATGGGGGTAGTTGATTATTCAACCACCAGTCCTTCCTTCATTAACTGATTCCTCTCCTTGAGATCCAGAGGGGGTTTATTATTCCCAATAAGAGGAAATTTGGGGTCATATGACATAATGAACCCTCTCTTATATTTTTCACATTCTTTCCTCTAGTGATATCATGGACAATACTTCAAGGCTTCACCCCCACAGTTAGTCTTTGGAAATATAAACAAAATACTTTTACATGTTTCACATGCCATAGCATGATAGTCCTAATTAATGATTAATTACAAGCTAAGGGAAACATGGGTATTGCAATCCCTCCCCCCTTAAAAAGGAACATTGTCCTCAGTGTTATCTCTCAGTAACACATGTTATTCCTTTCTCATTCATCTTCTTAAGAAGTCTTGACCCTCTTTCTTGGTCAATTCCTTATCAGACTCTTGGCCTTCTTCACATATCTTCACTAGTTCTTGGACATCAAGCACATTAATCAAAATTTTCATGCGAAAACATATTAATCTTGTTCAAAATTCAAGAGGAATTTTGTTTTCATAATATAGCACAATACTTATCTATGCAGTTTGTGGATCTACATCCACATGGCTATCTTGTTATCTTGGCTCACTGCTTTTCCTGGACATACCCATTGTGTGTGTTATCCCCCACTTTCAGGGATAACTAGGAGATCATGTCTCGAGGCCCACAGGTCCTAGTCATGGAGTACTGAGAGTAGGATTGACTTGAGCATGGCCCTGGAGGGCCCATATTTTCTTCTTCCAACACCCTTGTCTTGTCAAAAGCAACAAAACATCCATCACCATTGGCTTGGTTCTGTATCAAAAAAGGTTCTTGATCCATGAGGTAATTAGTCCAGGTATTATGGCATGTGTCACTTTTGATCATTAAAACCTTTAAATATATGAATTTGATTCCTTTTATCTCTAACAACTGCTTGGATCTTACACTTTCCCACTTGACCTTGTTTGGGGGAATTGACAGGGTTCCCTAGTAAGCCGATCTCTGTAGGTTTTGGTTTTCCATTGGGGGGAGTTTCTGAAAATCCATCGTCCACTCCCATCATAGTACCACTGCTTCATCTTATTTCCCACTCACTTTTCCCATTCCCCTTGTCCGAGCATTGGGTAGATCTATTTTCAGGATTGTACCTTATCTCGTGGGAAGAAGGGGATAAAGGCCCATAAGGTAAAATCAAGATGGTAAAAGATAAAAGATTAAGAATAAAACCTCGATATTCTTTGCCCAGGGATCCTCGAGAAAGAAATAAAAGTATTCTCAGCAAGAAATAAGAGGGACCTTGAAAAATAATAAAACAAGACCTAGTTAGAGGATAGGGGTTCTCATCACGAGCCAAACTATTACGTTCATGGGTACCTAGAAGTATGGCATTGCCACTATTTGGTTACCACGCTAGGGTAGTGACCCTTGGTTGCTTGGCCAAGGGAAAGAGGGTCTCATCACGAGCCAAACTTATCATTTATGTGAAAGTACTTGTGGGTAATGTTGTCATCTCTGGTCACCATGCCAAGGCAGTGTCCCCTGATTAGCTCTTGAACAAAAAAAGAAAAAAACAAAAAAAGAATAAAAAATAATAAAGGCAAGAATGGGATTGGAAAGATTGCAACCATGACAAGTATAGCTCTCCTTCTACAAAGGCACCCACGGGTAACATTTTTTCATCCTTGGCCCTCACTGCACCCACATGCTTGGAGATCCCCTCACCACATCATTCACTTACATGGCTTGGATGAGGTCTCTTCCAAGAAATTTCCTTTTCCTATAGACATTATCCCAATAGGATGCCTTTCCCCTTTCTCCAGACTAGCATTGCAGGCTTGTGTAACATCTTTGAGCTATTGAACGATTTATTAGAGGTTTTATGCATATGTTTAATAATATTGATGATGAGACGTGATTTACATTTCTATGATCCTTGTGATTGATGATCCCATGGAGGGCATAGCCTTTGATGTGAAGGACCATGCCCGACGAGCAGGTACCATTTGGACTGGTACACATGGGGAGATGATCAGTTTGAACCTCCATGGGGCTGAATATCCCACCAGATGGATGTTGATACCCCATTAGGGGGAAGAGACATGACATAGGTTGATCAGATACTTTGCACCAGAGAAGAAGAGAACGTTCCACCAAAGGCACCCCAACATAACTTGACCTAGGTGGATTGACCCATTTTCAGTGGGATGTTGGCTCTAGATGGCCTAGGACATCACCAAGAGGCTTATGACATCATCATGATCACATTGGTAGATGGACAGGGTAGTTGGCACGTGTGGTAGCTTG
Organism: Picea sitchensis; assembly: GCA_010110895.2. Taxonomy (NCBI): domain Eukaryota; kingdom Viridiplantae; phylum Streptophyta; class Pinopsida; order Pinales; family Pinaceae; genus Picea; species Picea sitchensis. The sequence goes on along the minus strand of SNQJ01S0068205.1, from coordinate 119,325 downwards.
GAGGAGCCCAAGGAGGGCTAACATCTTGCTTCAGGAGGCTACATTTTCCATAATTGGGGATAACGTTACCCTAGAAAGGGGTGATGTCTGACCTTTTTCTTGATTAGGGTTTAGATTTGATAGTTCAATGTAAAAACAATATGATTTTGGTATTTTGGCCTTGTCGGCCTTTTACATGACCTAAAATGTAAAATTAGGTCATGGAATGGTATAAATGAAGGATTCTGACCTTCATTTTTTTATCATAACTCACTCACTCATTAGTGAGGACTAAAATTTGTGCCCTCTCTTGGGTTATTGGTTGATTAAGTGATGTTCAATTGTTGAAGGAAGACTATTTTGGCATGTTTTGGCATTTCTCTTGAAGGAAGGTGTTACAACTAGGGTTTGCATTTATATTCTTGGTGAATTGTAAGTATTTTTCTGCAAAACTTCTTGAATGAATGGTTGTAGTTTAATTTCTNTGTTGAAGGAAGACTATTTTGGCATGTTTTGGCATTTCTCTTGAAGGAAGGTGTTACAACTAGGGTTTGCATTTATATTCTTGGTGAATTGTAAGTATTTTTCTGCAAAACTTCTTGAATGAATGGTTGTAGTTTAATTTCTTGCATGTATTTATGAATTTTGTTGAACAAAAACCCTAGGGTACAAGCACACAAGTAGGTCCTTGTCTCATGTCCCCTGATAGATAAATTTCTAGCCATTATTGAGGAAAGAAAGAGCCTAGCCATAGCTACACTCCTATTTCCTCTTCCACTTTGCTAGTCATACTTTTCAGAGCTCAAGAAGGAGGAGACGTCCCAGGCCTAGGTTATATACACTTAGGGTTGTTTTTCTTCTAGGGTTTGATGAAAGAGCCTTGTTGTAGCAACACTCTCCCTCATTAGAATCTCTTGTCCTGTTTTATGCTTCATTCTTTAGCTAGCCATTTTTCCAAGTTGACCTAAGGAAGGAGGAGAGAGCATGAGGCCTTGCTATAGCAACACCAGAGTGAGTCTCTCTCCCTTAGGGTTTTGATTTTGAGTCCTTTCCTTAGCAACACCTCAAAACGTCTGCCTTTAGTCCTTAGCCATTTAACCTTTGTCTCCTTCAACCCTTGCATCCTTCACTTTTGACTCCTTTAAACCCTAAGGCACTAATCTAGAGTCCTCCAGCGTTGAAGTGAAACTTAGTTACAACACTCTCAAAACCTTTGAATTGAAACCCTAACTACTAACCCTAGCCTAAGAACTAACCCTACTAGCCCTACTAGCCCTAAGTGATGTTGTCACCTATAGCTATTTGCATCATTAGTACAACATCGTTTTGGTTTATGAGCAATTGGATAATGATCAAAGGCATTAATTGAATGAGGTGTTGATTTATTGTATTGAATGCACGTAATTCCAACATTTATTGGTGAAGTAATACTACTTGCATTGTTATATTGATAAACATTGACTTCATCAATATTTATTGCCATAATTGCTTATATATATATATATCAGATAGTCTTATAAAGTACTAACCCATTGAAATAGCTTTCATATATCAGTTTGTTGTTGCTTTGTTCCAGGAAGGTACACTTCTTTGGGGGTTTTACTTCATTATTGGCTATTTAGCTGGGAATATCTGATTGGTGGTGACTTGTGAAGGGGGAAATCTTATCTTCATCTTATTAGCCTTTTGCCTCTTCAAAACCCCATGTCACCAAGGACGCCTCCCCTGGGCCTAACCTCCCTAAAGATAAAGAACCATCCCATTGTGGTGACATTGGGTGGGATTGGTTCTTGTTACACTAGTTTGGCCTTCTATCTTATAGCCTATACTCCTAGATAAAAATTGCGCGATAACAGTGTGCATGATCCCAATCAATAGTGTAAGACAATTTTCAAAATCCCTTCTTCCTTGCAGTCACTCACCCTCCAGGCCCAAGCTCAGGCATCCCCTTCTCTGCTATATAGTTCCTTAGGTGATCCATCTTGCCTTGCCAAGTCTTTCTCGCACAAGAATAATTTCAGAGACTTCATTGAGCTTTACAGTCGAGGCATCCCTCATACTTTCTCTGTTAAGGCATCCCTCCAGCTTCTGTTACCACAACACAACATGTTCTAAGGAGATCATGTCTTACCACAGGGTTCGCATGTCTCAACAATAGCCTCTTTCATGCTTTCCATCTTGACCACCTTCATCTGTCCTCCCTAGACAGATCTTTTGTCTTACCTATATTACATGTACATAGAAATTATGAGATATCATCATCAATTTCAAATTCGGAATTTTTATTACAAATTTGTCACCCAG
>SNQJ01S0068205.1:87999-106284 GCA_010110895.2 Picea sitchensis | reverse complement strand
TTTTTTGTTTGCTTCACTTTATTTTAGTTTCTTTTCTCGTTCTTTTTTTTTTCAATTATATGCTTTGTTTTTTTGTTGTTTATCATTTTTTTATTTAAATTTAGACTTGATGGAACAATGATTAAATATTTAGAAAGGTATATGTATATTATGTTTAACTCATTGACCAATTTTGGTGGATAGCGGGCTTACAAATGAATCATGTTTCCTTGTTTGTGTGTTGAATTCCTTGCTTTGTCTACGATATGCTTACTAAGCGAGACATTCTTGCTTGAAAGAGTTGGTCAACCCTTCTCAAGCTTCTTTTCTTTCCTTTTCTCCATCCCCTCCATCTTGAGATAGCTCTTGCATACACGTCATTGATGCTCTGTGTTACCTTGGGTTTTCCCTTCAACACACATCCATGACATTTCATCCAGATTTCAGTCCTTCTGATATCTACTATCATTCATTTTGATTTTTAATCCCCATACACTTCAGTATATTTTTCTGTGAAACCAAAGTTACTTAAGTTTGCATGCCATTGTAAGTGACGCACATCTATTGGTTGGAATATTTTGACCACAATTTCTGTCAAAATTACTTAACCAATAAAGCATTGCCAGGCTCCCCATCGATTCACATTGCTGATGCAAAGTCTTGCACGTTCTCACTAAGTTGTTGCTACACATTCTAAAGTTAGTCAATCTAGTCGATCCCTAGATTTACTTGATCTTTGTATTTTTCGCCATTCAAGAATATTTTAAAATTATGTTAAGTATTTTCGAATGACCAATAATGAATATCATTAATCAAGTTATATATATTGGACATGCAAGATTAAGATCCTCAGTAGACACCAAATTATGACAAAAGCAGAAACATGCAATTAAGTTTGCACAAACATTGAAAAAATATGCATAAAATATCTTATTGTGGTGATTTTACATGTGCTAAACAAAGCCAATTCTTTTAGCATTCATAATATATTACATGCAAACAAAGATGCATTTTGTGTGGAAGTCAAGAGGATGGCTCAAGTATTGTGAATGTATACCTCTTGAGTTCTATTTGTGTGGATGTCCTCTATGTGTCAATAAAGAATTTGCACAATAACCTACCACTGTTAGAAACATTGTCCTCTAGGATGATCTTATGTGCTTGCTTGAGTCCAGCTGCTTTAGAAGACCTTCACATAGCGATCTCGAAGCTTAATTGGGTCCACATTCATGGAGTTAATAGAAAAATGAAAACGTTTATGATAGGGATTTCCAATCAAATCTCATTCCAAAAGTTTCAAGGGTCCCAGCACATGACCCGCGCTTGGAAAAGCCAAAGTGTCAAACAGCACGTTTAGAAAGATACAACCAAATGTCAGTTCGCTTGGCATGTAGGAGAGGCTCTTTGCGAGTTATATTCTCACAACCAGTGAAAACAATCAATTCTTATTTCACCTTCATTGTTTTATAACAATCAATTCTATAAAGCTACAGAAAAAACTATGAGACTATATGGGGTTGTAAATAAATAAAAAATCCACTTTTCTAATTATTTCCCTTTTCTTTTATTTTTTAATATTTTTATTTTCTTTTAATATAATATTAAAAAAACACAAAATAAAAACTAAAATAATATTAATTTATTTTGTTTCTTTAAATTAGTTTCAATTTACATAATCTTTTTTCCTTCTTTTATTAGTTTAACTTTTATTTTACTAATTATAATATTTTAAAGAAAACAATAAAATAAGTTTCAATATGTTATTTAATTTAGAGTAGTTCTTGTAATTACTAAATAACTAAATTAACTTCAGTTTGTATATATATTTTTTTAATATTTCACTTTGGCATTTGTAATATTTTCACATTAACTCTTCTTTAACTTTTGTTTAATTATTTCATGCATGAAAACAAAACTATAAAAATTATAAAGTTACAAAATACATAAAAATTAAATATTTATAAAATCATAAAAAAGATTCATGCTTGGACTCTTAAGTTTTAGGGAATTCAAATGAAGGAGTAGGAGATTCTATCAAGATGTTTCTTGAGGAAGGCCTTATACAACAAAGGAATGAAATGATGGAAAACTTCACCCATATCCTTCAACGACTTGACGATGAGCACAACACTTTCAACAGGAAGACATTTTGGAGGTGTGTCACCCTTAAAGGTACACTTTAAGTTTTATATCCCTTTTTGAAGTCCAAATAGATGCAAATGCTTTAGAGAAATGGTCAAATTTATTAGAGGGTTATTACTCTATTCAAGATTTTTTTGAAAAAGAGAAGATCACCTTTGTGTTTCGTAAAGCCCTTACCCATGCCAAAGATTGGCAGTGTCAGTCTGTTAGAGTTCGTAGCGCCTTTGACAACATGCACTGCAAACTTTCCTACAGGCCATGTTTTTATCTTTTCTCCAACAATACGAAGTGGGCCAAGCTGAATTTTTGTCAACAAGTCAAAACAATCATTGTTTTTTGCCACACCAAATTTTAGAGGAACCCAAATTGGCATTCAAAAGTTATGATAAAACAAATCCTCTGTTGTGTGCTAATGCTTACAAATTGTCATAAATTACCAGTTCGCAGTGTCGTCGCTGCGAACTTTCTTGTAGCAAACTGTTTCACTTTTGCAAATCTTTAACACCTCAAAACTTATGCCATGAGTGTAGAAATGCTGTAAAAACTTCATTATCTTGATATATGACTAGAGGAAAACACCAAAACTACTAATCATGGTTTAAAACTCATAGCCATCACCAAAAATGTTGTAAAATGCATGAAAACAAAAACTTTTACCAAAATTGATGTTGGTTATGGAGGATCAATGACTTCATCTTTTGGTTCTAGAGCTTCTTCTGATATCCACATTGGCCAACATGTATACTCTCTGCTTGGTTGCTTTCTATAATTTGTTATAACAGTTGGTGTGTGAAAACAGAGTGAACATGAGTTTTAAGGTTTAATGACAAAATTGTTTTCATAGAGTCTACCTTGTCCAAATATTTATACACATAAATGGTATGAGATAAGACACATTTCAAAAAGGATGAATAAAGGAACAACCATTGATATTTGTAATGAAAGGAAGACAATTGAAGCTTCTTGCTAATAATAGGGTTTCAACAGCATAGATATCAGTTTGCAGTACTAATGAAGTATGCAATTTTAGCCTAGGTTATGCAAATGATTGGCCACACACCTCAGGTTTGATAAGGGTGTCTTCCAATGCTTAAGATTATGCTTCAAAATTATGCAAAAAACGAGGGTTTCAACCAATTCTGGAAATAGAGGGTTTGCAACACCAGTTCAAACTCAAATTGCCCACCTCAACGACACTGTTAGAAGATATGTGACATAATCCCTGAAAATTGGTTAAATGTAATCTCTGAAAACAATGAAATCCTCTTTGACACGATTCTTTAATTGCAATGATGACAAATGAATGCGTGAGGTACTTAGAATACGTTGTGAACTCTCCTAGTGAGTTGGCAGTGTTATCATCTGCTAATTTGTATCAATTTTTCCCAAAGCATCTTGTCCTTGTGTTATTTTTCGACTCAGATTTTCAAAAAATTTCACCAGCTCCATCAAGCTCCCATCACCTAAATCCTTCACTCAACTGATCATACAAAATAGTCATGTCCTCCATGAGTAAAAAATTTGGTGAATATCCTATACCTATACCTAGCCTTAATGCTTATCTAAATCCCTTAGTTCCATCACTTCATTCATTTTTACCCTTATTTTCATATTCCCGTTGAAAATAAAAAAATATTCCTTTTATTAAGCACCCTTATCCTATCCACAAAGTCATGTGTTAAGCTTCATATGCCCAAAGTCCTTACAAAATAGGAAAAAGGGTTTATTATTATTAATATAAATATTTTTATATTAAAATATTTAATCCAATATTTAATTTATGGAATCACATCAAATCATGGGCACGAATCTCAATTTATAATGTGGAAAAGTCAAAGGTTGGATGGAGGGCATTGAAATAGTGAGGAGGTTAATTATGTGAAGGCGGGTCGGGGAATAAACCGGTGGTTTGGTGATTGGACACGTGTTTTTATGTGGAGCATATCAGGAGTAAAAGTTGTTTGGTTTAAACCACTCCAACCCAAGCCCGATACAATAAATGGAAACATTTATCATATGTTTTATGTGCGACATTTTTCCAGGACTGCATTTCAACAACAATTATGGAATTTCTAATAAATGAGTTTCCTCCTCACAGTGAAATGGTTTTACAAAGGTAAGATTTAAGTTTTACAAATTAAAGAAATTAATGTTTATTTCCATGAAAAAGATTTAAATGGGAAGAAGTGCAAGGGCACAATTCTGGTTGTTCTGAACTCCATTGTAATTTTCTGGGACTGAATTGAATACATATGCAGAAGCTTTTGAAGTCTCTATGAAAAGATTCTAATGGTGGTGGTATGAACTTTGGCTTCCCTCATTGTATGTATTTCTTGTGTTCTTTAATTCCATTTAGATTGTCTTCTGTTTGAATTGGATAGTTAAAAGCCCAAAATTCATCTCTTGATGCTCTCGGCTCAAACAATTTAAACTGTGTGTATTTATTCCTAACTAATTCAAGACTCATTTTATTAATGCTCTGATGCAGTTACTTGTTTTTCCCCTTTCCTCTTATACTTTTCAAATTTCAATTTAAAACTCAGATTCATTGCCTCATTTAGCCTTTATCCTCTGGGGAGTTCTATTGGCCAGTCAATGTTTTCATTCACTTTCATAATTTTGACTCCATAGCCTTGAGTGTCCCTCCTCTTCTTGGCCAACAAATTTTATAAAACCCCCCCAAAACAAACCAAATCTAGCCAGTGATTGCCAAATATAATATCAAGTGACACAAGAGATCCCTCTTTGATTTGAGCAGGCTAGTGCCTCAACTCTAAAGCTGGTTTAAACAGTTACCCCTGTCGTTTGTCTATCAGCCGGAAAATTTTTACAGAGTGCTAACATTCTGGCGCCGTTGTCGGGGACGAAATTAAAAAAAATTCCCTGGGAAATAACGACATGGTTGAGTTCTAAGGTTTGAGTGCAAAAGACACTTGGGCACATATTGGTTGTATTCCTGCTCTAGCGACTCAACACATCATAAAATCAGTTTGAAGGTGATTCCACTGGTAGAAGAATCTGTAAATTTAAATTTTCACTAGCGACTCCACTCTCAATGCAGAACCCAACTTCCAAAACATCATTCGCGACTCCACTGTCCGAAGATGAGTTCAATATATGCAAGGTATACTCCAATGAATCGATCTCATATTCTTGGCTTTCCAAATCGTATTCCTCACATAAATTGGCAAAAATATTTTCCTAAATTCGAAGATGGGAAAGGAAATGATGTTTCCTTGCACTTGATTAGATTTCACATGCACATATGTAAGTTGGGGGTTGAATTTCATGAGGATTGTTTGATGAAAATGTTTATGGCTACTTTAGAGGGGAAAGCAAGATTATGGTATGAAATTTTAAAACCAGGAAGCTTATACTCTCTTAAAGATTTCCATATAACATTCTTTAATCATTATGGAGAATCTAATTTTTCATCCTTGGTGTTTGAAGATTGTTGTGAATTTTGTGAAGATTTCATTAAGTACCTTGAAAATGCTTTTGGTGATGAAGAGTGTATGAATGATGATATCATAGAAGCCCTTTATGACTATTCAGCCCAAAAAAAAATAGTAGCCCGTACTTTGGTTGAAGATGAAGTTGATCAAGAAATTGTTGTTAAAAGTCATGTTCCTTCTCCTGAACTTGATGAATATATTCAACAAGATTTCCAGCAAGACAAAGTGTTTCAAAGTTATCTTTCTTCCCCTATGAATGATGTGGTTGTTAAAATTCTAAGTGATTTAGACATGGATGAGGATTCTGAACTGCATCTATGGAAACTTCAAGCAATGAACAAACAAATGACATAGAGTTTTAGGAAAGCAACAAAACAAATCAGAAATACAGAAAGATAATGAAGATGCAGTAGTTTTATTTGATTCGTTTGAAAATCATGGTTTTGAAAGTGCATCCATGGGAACTCTAGACTGTGAAATAGTGCATGTTGTTAGATTTTCACATTTGCAAGAAGATTATGAGAAGGAACTTATTTCCATTCATTCATTTGAAAGTCAAAATGACAGTCCTCAAACAAATTTCCAGAAGTTTAATGAAACCAATTCAGAATTGTTTGATGAACAAGAGGATAGCAATGATGCACATAATATGGTTGTCATATTTGAAGATGTTCAAGAATGTATGAATATTTTTGTTGATATGCATGGAAGAGTAGACAAACCTATTTCTGCCATTTCATTTGAAAATATTCCCAGAACTGAGGAAATAGAGCAAGAACAACAAACACTTATGAACGAGGCTTGTCTTCTTGTTTTTGTTCATCAAGAAGAAATGTTTTTTCATGGTTTTCAAGATCCCGTGTCCATCCTGTTAGAATCTTCAATGAAGGAGGAGTTTGTTTCATTCATAAACTCAGGTTTTGGAGTCGAATTTTGTTTTTAGTTGCCATCGTTTACATTTGTCTGCCTGCTTAAGAAAGATGTGAGCGGAGAAAAATCGGGAAGCCAAATGCTTGATTGGTTGCATTGGCACTTTAGCATCACTTGATTGAGTATTCATTTCAACAGTTTTAGAGTAGATAGGAGTGTGAAAATAAGCTTGTTGGTCAAGCATTTTTCAGTTTGGATTTCCAGTAGTGTGTACAGTCAGATTGTAGCGGTGTATTCAGTGTTTAGTATCTAGTTGAGAGCAGTGTGCAGAGTTTGGGTTTCAACAGACACTGGTGACAGGTCAAAGTAGGGTACAGAAACATGTTTTGGGAGCAGTGCAATGGATCAGGCACATGGTCTACTATTCTTTGCTACCTCACAGGGAGGATAACATCCCCAATAGGAGCCTATGTTATCACTTGCTAATTTGTATTAATTTTTCCCAAAGCATCTTGTCCTTGTGCTATTTTTCCACTCATATTTTCAAAAAAATTCACCAACTCCGTCAAGCTCCCATCACCTAAATCCTTCACTCAACTGATCATCCAAAATAGTCATGTCCTCCATGAGTCAAAAATTTGGCGAATATCCCAAACCTATACCTAGCCTTAACACTTATATAAATCCCTTAGTTCCATCACTTCATTCATTTTTACCCTTAGTTTCATATTCCCATTGAAAATAAAAAATATTCTCTTTATTAAGCACCCTTATCCTATCCACAAAGTCACGTGTTAAGCCTCATATGCCCAAAGTCCTTATAAAATAGAAAAAAAGGTTTATTATTATTAATATAAATATTTTTATATTAAAATATTTATATTAATATTTAATCCAATATTTAATTTATGGAATCACGTCAAATCATGGGCACGAATCTCAATTTATAATGTGGAAAAGTCAAAGGTTGGATGGAAGGTGCACATACATATCAGGCATTGAAATAGCGAGGAGGTTAATTATGTGAAGGCGGGCTGCGGAATAAACCGGTGGTTTGGTGATTGGACACGTGTTTTTACGTGGAGCATATCGGGGGTAAAAGTAGTTTGGATTAAACCACTCTAGCCCAAGCCCGATACAATAAATGCAAACATTTATCATATGTTTTATGTGCAGTGTTTTTCCAGGAGTGCATTTCAACAACAATTATGGAATTTCTAATAAATGAGATTCCTCCTCACAATGAAAAGGTTTTACAGAGGTAAGATTTAAGTTTTACAAATTAAATAAATTAATGTTTATTTCCATGAAAAATATTTAAATGGGAAGAAGTGCAAGGGCACAATTCTGGTTGTTCTAAACTCCATTGCAATTTTCTGGGACTGAATTGAATACACATGCAAAAGCTTTCGAAGTCTCTATGAAATGATTATAATGGTGGTGATATGAGCTTTGTCTTCCCTCATTGTATGTATTTCTTATGTTCTTTAATTCCATTTACACTGTCTTCTGTTTGAATTGGATATTTAAAAGCCCAAAATTCATCTCTTGATGCTCTTGGCTGAAACGATTTAAACTGTGTGTATTTCTTCATAACTAATTTAGAACTCATTTTATTAATGCTCTGATGCAGTTACTTATTTTTCCCCTTTCCTCTTATACTCTGCAAATTTCAATTTAAAACTCAGATTCATTGCCTCATTTATCCTTTATCCTCTGGAGAGTTCTATTGGCCAGTCAATGTTTTCATTCACTTTCATAATTTTGACTCCATAACCTTGAGTGTCCCTCCTCTTCTTGGCCAACAAATTTTATAAAAACCCCTCAAAACAAACCAAATCTAGCCAGTGATTGCCAAATATAATATCAAGTGACATGAGAGAGCCCTCTCTGAATTGAGCAGACTAGTGCCTCAGGTCTAAAGTTGGTTGAAACCGTTATCTCTGTCATTTTTCTATCATCTAGACAAAATTTATAGAGTGCACACCTGACTTTGACTTGACACTTAAACAAATGGATGGTGACAAGAGGAACCTTGTGTACGAGGTTGTGACATGTCAAAGTAGTGATTTTAAAAGAAAAGCTGTGGCTCATAGGGGCTTATTTACCTTGTCGTGGTGACAAATTAAATAACCCAAAGACTCTAGACCAAGGCTAGACATAACTCCACTTATTTAAAACAAAACATGAGTTTAGCACTCTGGCCACCCCCGTGCCAAGCCATGATATCACCATGAAGATTTATGTCATTTCTCATAGATCCTCTCTTTTCATAGCAAACTTGTGAGGTTTATCAGATGCTTCCTCAACATCAAACTCACGACATTTCTCTTTTCTTCTATATATCTGGGTTGCGTGTTCCCCTCTGTGCATGGGCTCGTGTCTCGTGTCTCTCCTGCTCTCTGCAAAGCTTCACGTGCATCCCCCTCAACTGTCTGTACGTGTATCTCCTTCATGCCTTTTCCAAGGATGGTTCTTGACCTATTTGGTTCCTTCTGTCAGAAGGAAACTTGGGTTAGCCTAGGTATGCAAGACTCTGTGGTACTTTGAGCTGACAACCTCTTGTCTCCTCAGCCAAACCATGCTTCCATTCATGGGGGTGATTTATTATTCAACCACCAATCCTTTCTTCATTAATTGATTCCTCTCCTTGGAATCTAGAGGGGGTTTATTATTCCCAATAAGGGGAAATTTGGGGTCATATGACATAATGAACCCTCTCTTATAGTTTTATCATTCTTTCTTCTAGTGGTATCATGGCCAATACTTCAAGGCTTCACCCCCACAGTTAGTCATTGGCAATCTAAGAAAAATACATTTACATTGTTCACATGCCATAGCATGATAGTCCCAATTAATGATTAATTACAAGTTGGGGGAAACATGGGTATTACACAATATTGTACAAGGAAAGAGAAAATATATAGTGGTGTTACATGAATCATTAGATACCTTGAATTTTGTTGTTGAGAACATCGATTCTGAAGAGGATCGATTGTATCCATCGAACCTTGAGCAGTCTTTACAAGAGTGGGAAACATAATTCAATGATATATATATATATACTTGCGTGACAAGGGGTCGATTCACGTTTGCTACTAGTATAACCTCTAGGTGCGTCCACACAACCCACAATCTTGGGGCACGGGTAAATCAGGGTGAGAATCAAATATGAGACCTCCTTTACATATTTCCTTCCATTTACATGGCACTTGCGAGTCAGTCTACACCCCTGCAAGCCAAATTCAATGAGATATTAGTTCCTCATGTTAGGTGATTTGCATATTTCTTTCTACTCTATGACAAGCACAGTTTCAAGATTTTAAGTCAAAGGATGCATTCAAGGAAAAGGTTGTTAACTTGGTATTTAATGCCATTTTTAAAACCTTTGGTATATAGAATAGTTGGTTGCAACAAGCATGCGGCAAAGAGTCTTATCTTCATAAGATTCGTCATATGTTTCAAGAGTTAGATAATGTGCTTGTTGATGTCCATCCTTTTCTTTGTGGCAACGAGTTTATGCATCTATCAAGGTTTGTTTTAGTCTTATTCTTTGGATTCCTGTATCCATAATTTAACCAACAAGTGTGACAAGTGGTCTCTATTCAATTTGTTAAGTGGATGCGTCAGGAGCGATATAATGTTGGATGTGGTCTATAGAAAATGGCTCTTAAGTATCACAAGAGACAAAGGGGCGATGATCAAATAGAAGAAGAGCACATTTATAAAGATACAACCAAATGTCATTTCACTTTGTGTGTAGTAGGAGAGGCTCTTTGTGAGTTATATTCTCACAACTAGAAAAAACAATCAATTCTTATTTCACCTTCATTGTTTTATAATATGTCATCTGGATTTCTCGTGGAGATAGAGAAAATACTCTACAATTTTTAAATGGGTTCCAACCACATCATAGAGGGAAATCAATAGATTTTATCACAATCCAAGTCAACTTACATGTAAGACACAGAGGCGGGTCTACAAGAAGTTCATCCATGATTCCTCTAAAACATAAAATTGACATGTGGATAAAAAATAAAAGAGATAAACAAGATTTTCATATATTTCATATTATTTTTATGCCGAAAGGCGTATACCTATGGGCAATGGGCACGATTAATGACCTTTTAATCTAAAATTCTAATATGATGGCTAACAATTGAAGATGTTGGCATATTCTTAGTAGTCCTCCCAAATCAATGAATGTGATTTACTCTTCATAACTTCCTTGTATTTTTGAATGCATCTGTTACCCTGTTTACTTTTTAACATTTACCTAATCATATTAAGAAATTACTATAAAACCATATAATTGTCACGTTTGGATTATTAATGGACACTACTTCAACTTCCTCCTCAGTTGTTCATGCGTCTCAACTATCCGCTCGTTTCATATTCATGGCTGGTCGACCCACCTATTGCATGAGCATGGAGCGTTTCATTTTCGAGCATGGATATCTTTCGACATTCTCAGCCAATACCTTTCGGCGTTCTCAGCCGTGAGTTAGCGGCTGTGCTAGTACTAATAAGAATAATAAAGGAAGTTCTATCTCATTTGGACTTTAGTTTGTTAAACATGGAACAACCAAAACCGTTGGAACTTCCCATCCTACATTATTTAACAACAGATAAACAACAAGCCAAAGGGAGAGAATTTTTTTATGAGAGGTATGCAAAGAGATGAGTGAGGTTCATTATTTTTAATCATCCATCCTCCATTCCTTTGCATTCGGGGATTTGATGATTTGTTGATAACAGGGGTGTCTTGCAAATTGTCAAGATGAACAAAGCTAAGCTAAGTTTTAATGGTGTTCTCAAGTGAACTGTTTATTTGTTAACTCTGTTGTATTAAAATTCTGAGTTATATCAACAATAATCAATTTTCTTGTATGCAGATTGCAGTCTTATACTTCATAATCATTGTTTCATACAAAGTACAACTTATTTTTTTTCATTTTTTTCTACTTTTAGATATTCTATGTATGATGTTAAATTCTATCTAGAATAGTTAAAGTCACTTCTGCTTAGAATTTTCGTAGGGATTCGAAAGCATCAAGAAATCAACTTTCGACTCTCGAATTCTTTCCCTTTGCTTTTTTATTATATTCCTTTTATTTTATTTTAATATAATATTAAAAAAACACACCAAAAAAATGTTAATTTATTTTGTTTCTTTAGAATATTTTCAATTTATATAACCATTTTTCCTTCTTTTATTAATTTTTATTAGTTTAACATTTGTTTTACTAATTATAATATTTAAAAAAAAACAACAAAATCCATTTATGTTATTTAATTTAGGTTAGTTATTGTAATCACTAACCAAACTAAATTAACGTATATCTTTCTTTTTAAATATTTCATTTTAGTATTTGTGTTATTTTCACATTAACTCTTCATTAACTTTTGTTTAATTTATATTTCATGCATAAAAGCAAAAGTATAAAAATTATAAAGTTACAAAATATAAAAAAATGAAATATTTGCAAAATCATAAAAGGAGATTTATGCTTAGACTTTTAAGTTTTAGGGTTTAATGTGCTTTTTTTTTATGGGACTCTAAACTTAGGGCAACATTCCTTCTTCTTCTTCTCACTTAGCCTAATGAGAGGTTGATATGTTAGTATTGAAACCTTACATTTTTGGCATTAACATATGTTGGCAACCATACTAGGGACAAACCGCTCAATGATTCTTCTCCAATGTTTGATTTAATTCTAATATTTTTTTTTAGCAACAATGTATTTTTTTATCTTGCATGATCATAAATAAACCATATTTTGATTTGATTACCAGTTTTCCCATGGTTGGTTGTCCTCTTTTTGAAGGTTACCCATGGGAATCCTCTCATGATCACATAAACGAATTCATCTAGTTTTGTCAAACCGTTGGGGTCTAGGATGTTTATACTTCTTCTGATATATTCCCTCCTACTCTTTGTGACCAAGTTTACAAAGTTCATTATCGATTTTCCTTCTCCACCCATCTCCCAACACTTTGAACTTTTTACTCATATTCTTCCTACCCCTCCTCATTGTGATTTTTGTAGTGGCCCTCATGAGCAATTGACTTGTATATTATTCTTAGAGTCTAAGCAAAATTTAGGGGATGATGTAGCACCATGTAACTTTTATTTTGAGGACATGATAAAAGGCCTTTTTGCTAATCCTTGCTTGGCCCAAAACATTGCTTGGCCAAATGAATATAACCATCAAGAGATCCAAGTTGAGATTCTATGCCTTAATAACAGTAATCCTCCAACATCAATTCTTTATTTTGAATATGATTTCACTGGTCAACTCTTTGGTCGTGATTCCTTCACAATTTATGACGACCACCTGGTTAGTGAACACAAAGTTAGAAAAGGGGGAAATTTAGTACCAATTTATGATGAGTTTTCAGACGAAGAGTATGAAGTTTTGGGTCAAGAAGAGGGAAGTCGTGAGTATAGATTAGAAGTAAGTGAATAAGTCGTATTGCAGCTTGTGAGAATTGATACATGCTTTTTAATTTTTACTCACAAGTGGCTACACTTATAAGTTTATCCTTCTACTCTTACCTTTCTAATTCTAATCATACTTATGATATGCCTTAGCCAATGGAAATCATTGATGATGACTCTCTCCCTTTTCATGAAGAAGATCCCATGGAGATGCTTTATGATGGTTGGAGTACAACTCTTGATATTACTAAGGAGAAGAGGTTGCATCCTTTTCCTTTTTGTTTCTTTTATCAACCCGAATCTGAACTCAAAACTTCTTCAATCTAGCATCCAAAATATGGTAAGGGATTTGATGTTAATCTTGTTTGTTGGAAAGTCTTACGGGATGGTAATAAATTCTTTTGGGTCTTGATAGGTCCCTTTATTTCACCATATGAATATGTTCGTTGGAAAGTCAATGATCTTTCCTTGTGCAATGCTTTCCAAGTCATGAATCTTACATGTAAAAAAAATGATGTGTTCCTCTATGCCAAGTGTTATCCCCCTCGAGTCCTAGGTTCTTACATCCCTCTTCCATTGTACATAAATAAAAGAGAATACATAAAATATAAAAATAAAACAAATTTAATAAAGGAGGTAGATTTGGTTTTTTGTTTGCTTCACTTTATTTTAGTTTCTTTTCTCGTTCTTTTTTTTTTCAATTATATGCTTTGTTTTTTTGTTGTTTATCGCTTTTTTATTTAAATTCAAATTTGATGGAGAAATGATTAAATATTTAGAAAGGTATATGTATATTATGTTTAACTCATTGACCAATTTTGGTGGATAGCGGGCTTACAAACGAATCATGTTTCTTTGTTTGTGTGTTGAATTCCTTGCTTTGTCTACGATATGCTTACTAAGAGAGACATTCTTGCTTGAAAGAGTTGGTCAACCCTTCTCAAGCTTCTTTTATTTCCTTTTCTCCATCCCCTCCATCTTGAGATAGCTCTTGCATACACGTCATTGATGCTCTGTGTTACCTTGGGTTTTCCCTTCAACACACATCCATGACATTTCATCCAGATTTCAGTCCTTCCAATATCTACTATCAATCATTTTGATTCTTAATCCCCATACACTTCAATACATTTTTCTGCGAAACCAGAGTTACTTAAGTTCGCATGCCATTGAAGGCGACACACATCTATTGGTTGGAATATTTTGACCACAATTTCTATCAAAATTACTTAACCAATAAAGCATTGCCAGGCTCCCCATCGATTCACATCGCTGGTGCAAAGTCTTGCACGTTCTCACTGAGTTGTTGCTACACATTCTGAAGTTTGTCAATCTAGTCGATCCCTAGATTTACTTGATCTTTGTATTTTTCACCATTCAAGAATATTTTAAAATTATGATAAGTATTTTTGTATGGCCAATAATGAATATCATTAATCAAGTTATATATGTTGGACATGCAAGATTAAGATCCTCAGTAGACACCAAATTAAAAAGGTAAAGGATAAGTTGCATATCTCATATTTGCATGGTCTCGATATGGATTTTTTCAATGAGGACGTTGATGGACTTACAAATTATGGTGTGCAATTAAGTTTGCACAAACATTGAAAAAATATGCATAAAATATCTTATTGTGGTGATTTTACATGTGCTAAACAAAGCCAATTCTTTTAGCATTCATAATATATTGCATTCAAACAAAGATGCATTTTGTGTGGAAGTCAAGAGGATGGCTCAAGTATTGTGAATGTATGATGATTTGTTAGGGCTTTGGATGTCCTCTATGTGTCAACAAAGAATTTGCACAATAACCTACCACTGTTAGAAACATTGTCCTCTAGGATGATCTTATTTGCTTGCTTGAGTCCAGCTGCTTTAGAAGACCTTCACATAGCGATCTCGAAGCTTAATTGGGTCCACATTCATGGAGCTAATAGAAAAATGAAAACGTTTATGATAGGGATTTCCAATCAAATCTCATTCCAAAAGTTTCAAGGGTCCCAACCCAAAGCCAGCACATGACCCGCGCTTGGAAAAGCCAAAGTGTCAAACAGGACGTTTAGAAAGATACAACAAAATGTCAGTTCGCTTGGAGAGGCTCTTTGCGAGTTATATTCTCACAACCAGTGAAAACAATCAATTCTTATTTCACCTTCATTGTTTTATAAAAATCAATTCTATAAAGCTACAGAAAAAACTATGAGACTATATGGGGTTGTAAATAAATAAAAAATCCACTTTTCTAATTATTTCCCTTTTCTTTTATCTTTTAATATTTTTATTTTCTTTTAATACAATATTCAAAAAACACAAAATAAAAATTAAAATAATATTAATTTATTTTGTTTCTTTAAATTATTTTCAATTTGCATAATCTTTTTTCCTTCTTCTTTTATTAGTTTAACTTTTATTTTACTAATTATAATATTTTAAAGAAAACAATAAAATAAGTTTCAATATGTTATTTAATTTAGAGTAGTTCTTGTAATTACTAAATAACTAAATTATTTAATTTAGAGTATTCTTGTAATCACTAAGTAACTAAATTAACTTCAGTTTGTATATCTTTTGTTTTTAATATTTCACTTTAGCATTTGTAATATTTTCACATTAACTCTTCTTTAACTTTTGTTTAATTATTTCATGCATAAAAACAAAACTATAAAAATTATAAAGTTACAAAATATATAAAAATTAAATATTTGCAAAATCATAAAAAAAAAGATTCATGTTTAGACTTTTAAGTTTTAGGGAATTCAAATGAAGGAGTAGGAGATTCTATCAAGATGTTTCTCGAGGAAGGTCTTATACAACAAAGGAATGAAATGATGGAAAACTTCACCCATATCCTTCAACGACTTGACGATGGGCACAACACTTTCAACAGGAAGACATTTTGGAGGTGTGTCACCCTTAAAGGTACACTTTAAGTTTTATATCCCTTTTTGAAGTCCAAATGAGAAGATCACCTTTGTGTTCCTTAAAGCCCTTACCCATGTCAAAGATTGGCGGTGTTAGACTGTTAGAGTTCGTAGCGCCTTTGACAACATGCACTGCGAACTTTCCTACAGGTCATGTTTTTATCTTTTCTCCAACTGGCAACAATATGAAGTGGGTCGAGCTGAATTTTTGTCAACAAGTCAAAACAATCGTTGTTCTTTTCCACACCAAATTTCAGAGGAACCCAAATTGGCATTCAAAAGTTATGATAAAAAAAATCCTTTGTTGTGTGCTAATGCTTACAAATTGTCATAAATTACCAGTTTGCAGTGTCGTCGCTGCGAACTTTCTTGTAACAGACTGTTTCACTTTTGCAAATCTTTAACACCTCAAAACTTATGTCAGGAGTGTAGAAATGCTGCAAAAACTTCATTATCTTGATATATGACTAGAGGAAAACACCAAAACTACTAATCATGGTTTAAAACTCATAGCCATCACCAAAAATGTTGTAAAATGCATGAAAACAAAAACTTTTACCAAAATTGATGTTGGTTATGGAGGATCAATGACTTCATCTTTTGGTTCTATAGCTTCTTCTGATATCCACATTGGCCAACATGTATACTCTCTGCTTGGTTGCTTTCTATAATTTGTTATAACAGTTGGTGTGTGAAAATAGAGTGAACATGAGTTTTAAGGTTTAATGACAAAATTGTTTTAGTAGAGTCCACCTTGTCCAAAGATTTATACACATAAATGGTATGAGATAAGACACATTTCAAAAAGGATGAATAAAGAAACAAACATTGATATTTGTAATGAAAGGAAGACAATTGAAGCTTCTTGCTAATAATAGGGTTTCAGTAGCATAGATATCAGTTTACCGTACTAATGAAGTATGCAATTTTAGTCGTACTAATAAAATATTTATATGAATATTTAATCCAATATTTAATTTATGGAATCACGTCAAATCATGGGCACGGATCTCAATTTATAATGTGGAAAAGTCAAAGGTTGGATGGAGGGCACAGATACATATCGACCATTGAAATAGCAAGGAGGTTAATTATGTGAAGGAGGGTCAGGGAATAAACCAGTGGTTTGGTGATTGGACACATGTGTTTACATGGAGCATATCAGGAGTAAACGTTGTTTGGATTAAACCACTCCACCCCAAGCCCGATACAATAAATGCAAACATTTATCATATGTTTTATGTGCGACATTTTTCCAGGACTGCATTTCAACAACAATTATGGAATTTCTAATAAATGAGATTCCTCCTCACGATGAAAAGGTTTTACAGAGGTAAGATTTAAGTTTTACAAATTAAATAAATTAATGTTTATTTCCATGAAAAAGATTTAAATGGGAAGAAGTGCAAGGGCACAATTCTGGTTGTTCTGAACTCCATTGTAATTTTCTGGGACTGAATTGAATACATATGCAGAAGCCCAAAATTCATCTCTTGATGCTCTTGGCTGAAACAATTTAAACTGTGTGTATTTCTTCCTAACTAATTTAGAACTCATTTTATTAATGATCTGATGCAGTTATTTGTTTTTCCCCTTTCCTCTTATACTCTGCAAATTTCAATTTAAAACTTGGATTCATTGCCTCATTTATCCTTTATCCTCTGGAGAGTTCTATTGGCCAATCAATGTTTTCATTCACTTTCATAATTTTGACTCGATAGCCCTGAGTGTCCCTCCTCTTCTTGGCTAGCAAATTTTATAAGAATCCTCCAAAACAAACCAAATCTAGCCAATGATTGCCAAAGATAATATCAAGTGACACAAGAGATCCCTCTCTGATTTGAGTAGGCTAGTGCCTCATCTCTAAAGCTGGTTGAAATATTTACCCCTGTCGTTTTTCTATTAGCCAGACAAAATTTACAGAGTGCTAACATTTTGGCGTCGTTGTCGGGGACGAAATTAATAAATTTTCCCTGTGAAAGAACGACATGGTTGAGTTCTAAGGTCTGAGCGCAATAGACACTTGGGCACATATTGGTTGTATTCTTGCTCTGGCGACTCAACACATCATAAAGTCAGTTTGAAGGTGATTCCACTGGTAGAAGAATCCGTAAATTTAAATTTTCACTGGCGATTCCACTCTCAATGCAGAACCCATCTTCCAAAACATCATTGGTGACTCCAATGTCTGAAGATGAGTTCAATATCTACAAGGTATGATCCAATGAATCAATATCATATTCCTAGCTTTCCAAATCATATTCCTCACATAAATTGGAAAAAATATTTTCCTAAATCCGAAGATGGGAAAGGAAATGATGTTGCCTTGCACTTGAGTAGATTTCAGATGCACATATGTAAGTTGGGGGTTGAATTTCATGAGGATTGTTTGATGAAAATGTTTATGGCTACTTTAGAGGGGAAAGCAAGATTATGGTATGAAGGTTTAAACCAGGAAGCTTATACTCTCTTA
>SNQJ01S0068205.1:53956-87949 GCA_010110895.2 Picea sitchensis | reverse complement strand
TCTCTTAAAGATTTCCATATAACATTCTTTAAGCATTATGGAGAATCTAATTCTTCATCCTTGGTGTTTGAAGATTGTTGTGAATTTTGTGAACGTTTCATTACGTACCTTGAAAATGTTTTTGGTGATGAAGAGTGTATGAATGATAATATCATAGAATCCCTTTATGAATATTCAGCCCAGAAACAAATAGTAGCCCCTACTTTTGTTGAAGATGAAGTTGATCAAGAAATTGTTGTTAAAAGTCATGTTCCTTCTCCTAAACTAGATGAATATATTCAACAAGATTTCTAGCAATACAAAGTGTTTCAAAGTTGTCTTTCTTCCCCTACGAATGATGTGGTTGTTACAATTCTAAGTGGTTTAGACATGGATGAGGATTCTGAAACTACATCTATGGAAACTTCAAGCAATGAACAAACAAATGATATAGAGTTTCAGGAAAACAACAAAACAACATATGCCAGTTTTCAATCAAAAATACAAAAAGATAATAAAGAGGCAGTGGTTTTATTTGATTCATTTGAAAATCATGGTTTTGAAAGTGCATCCATGGGAACTCTAGATTGTGAAATAGTGCATGCTGTCAGATTTTCACATTTGCAAGAAGATTATGAGAAGGAACTTATTTCCATTCATTCATTTGAAAGTCAAAATGACAGTCCTCAAACAAATTTCCCGAAGTTTAATGAAACCAAATCAAAATTGTTTGATAAACAAGAGGATAGGATTGATGCACATAATATGACTGTTATATTTGAAGATGTTCAAGAATGTATGAATATTTTTGTTGATATGCATGGAAGAGTAGACAAACCTATTGCTTCCATTTCATTTGAAAATGTTCTCAGAACTGAGAAGATAGAGCAAGAACAACAAACACTTATGAATGAGGCTTGTGTTCTTGTTTTTGTTCATCAAGAAGAAATGTTTTTTCATGGTTTTCAAGATCATGTGGCCATCCTATTACAGTCTTCAGTGAAGGAGGAGTTTGTTTCATTCATAAGCTCAGGTTTTGGATTCGGATTTTGTTTTTATTTGCCATTGTTTACATTTGTCTGCCTGTTTAAGAAAGATGTGAGCAGAGAAAAATTGGGAAGCCAATTGCTTGATTGGTTGCATTGGCACTTTAGCATCACTTGATTGAGTATTCATTTCAACAGTTTTAGAGTAGATAGGAGTGTGCAAATAAGCTTGTTGGTCAATCATTTTTCATTTTGGATTTCCAGTAGTGTGTACAGTCAGATTTTAGCGGTGTATTTAGTGTTCAGTATCCAGTTGAGAGAAGTGTGTAGAGTTTGGTTTTCAGCAGACACTAGTGACAGGTCAGAGCAGGGTACACACATATGTTTTGGGAGTAGTGCAATGGATCAGGCACGTGATCTACTATTCTTTTCTACCTTTCAGGAATGATAGCATCCCCAATAGGAGCCTATGTTATCACCTGCTAATTTGTATTAATTTTTCCCAAAGCATCTTGTCCTTGTGCTATTTTTCCACTCATATTTTCAAAAAAAAACACTAACTCCGTCAAGCTCCCATCACCTAAATCCTTCACTCAACTGATCATCCAAAATAGTCATGTCCTAATCCAGGTGGATATCGATGGCCACCCACCTTTTTCGACTGGCTCAAAACAGTTTTCTGGCAAATTTGGCAATTTACTATTTTTAGCAGTTTTTAACTTCTGGGGCCATTTTGAGGGCCCAAATGAAGGTTTTTCAATATAGAGGTTCTCAATGATAGTCAAAGGCATGATTGATCACCCAAAATGAATCTCCTCGACGATACATTTCCAACGAGCTATCATACGCCTAAAACAGAGATCGTATGCAAAAGTTACGACCCCGGGAAGTTGATGTACTAACTTACCCAAACGGGGCCCACATGACTTTTGACGCTTCATCTCCTAGGGTTAGGTTTTTGGATGTCTAGAAATTTTGGCATTCCTGTTTATTGTAAAAAGGCCTTCAGAGCCTCATTGTAATCATCTTCTTGCGAATGTGAGTAGCCGTCACATCTCTTCTCAGAGATAAGCTGCCACCATTTTATCGAGTCTTTCACTCTATATTTTACAGTCTCTGTACATTTATTTCATTAATAGAAATCGTGTATTATTGTATATATGTGTTTATGGTTTCATCTCTGATATATTTCTGTTATATTATTGAATATCTGCGATATCTCTGTGCATTTCTTTATTATATCTCCGATCTCATTTCGTGCCGAAAATAATTTGGATCATGTCCTCCATGAGTCAAAAAATTGGCAAATATCCCAAACCTATACCTAGCCTTAATGCTTATCTAAATCCCTTAGTTCCATCACATCATTCATTTTTA
Organism: Picea sitchensis; assembly: GCA_010110895.2. Lineage (NCBI taxonomy): Eukaryota > Viridiplantae > Streptophyta > Pinopsida > Pinales > Pinaceae > Picea > Picea sitchensis. The sequence goes on along the minus strand of SNQJ01S0068205.1, from coordinate 85,607 downwards.
CCCTTATTTTCATACTCCCATTGAAAATAAAAAATATTCCTTTTATTAAGCACCCTTATCCTATCCACAAAGTCATGTGTTAAGCCTCATATGCCCAAAGTCCTTAGAAAATAGAAAAAAGGGTTTATTATTATTAATATAAATATTTTTATATTAAAATATTTATATTAATATTTAATCCAATATTTAATTTATGGAATCACGTCAAATCATGGGCATGAATCTCAATTTATAATGTGGAAAAGTCAAAGGTTGGATGGAAGGCGCACATACATATTGGGCATTGAAATAGCGAGGAGGTTAATTATGTGAAGGTAAGTTGGGGAATAAACCGACGGTTTGGTGATTGGACAGGTGTTTTTACATGGAGTATATAGGGGGTAAAAGTAGTTTGGATAAAACCACTCCAGCCCAAGCCTGATACAATAAATGCGAACATTTATGATATGTTTTATGTGCAACATTTTTCCAGGAGTGCATTTCAACAACATTTATGGAATTTCTAATAAATGAGATTCCTCCTCACGATGAAAAGTTTTTACAGAGGTAAGATTTAAGTTTTACAAATTAAAGAAATTAATATTTATTTCCATGAAAAATATTTAAATGGGAAGAAGTGCAAGGGCACAATTCTGGTTGTTCTGAACTCCATTATAATTTTCTGGGACTGAATTGAATACATATGCAGAAGCTTTTGAAGTCTCTATGAAAAGATTATAATGGTGGTGATATGAGCTTTGTCTTCCCTCATGTATGTATTTCATGTGTTCTTTAATTCCATTTACACTGTCTTCTGTTTGAATTGGATATTTAAAAGCCCATAATTCATCTCTTGATGCTCTTGGGTGAAACATTTTAAACTATGTGTATTTCTTCCTAACTAATTCATAACTCATTTTATTAATGCTCTGATGCAGTTACTTATTTTTCCCCTTTCCTCTTATACTATGCAAATTTCAATTTAAAACTCAGATTCATTGCCTCATTTAGCCTTTATCCTCTAGAGAGTTCTATTGGCTAGTCAATGTTTTCATTTACTTTCGTAATTTTGACTCCATAGCCTTGAGTGTCCCTCCTCTTCTTGGCCAACAAATTTTATAAAAAACCCTCAAAACAAACCAAATCTAGCCAGTGATTGCCAAATATAATATCAAGTGACATGAGAGAGCCCTCTCTGAATTGAGCAGACTAGTGCCTTAGCTCTAAAGTTGGTTGAAACCGTTATATCTGTCGTTTTTCTATCATCCAGATAAAATTTATAGAGTGCACACCCGAATTTGACTTGACACTTAAACAAATGGATGGTGACAAGAGGAACCTTGTGTACGAGGTGTGACATGTCAAAGTAGTGATTTTAAAATCAAAGGTGTGGCTCATAGGGGTTTATTTACCTTGTTGTGGTGACAAATTAAATAAACCAAAGACTCTAAACCAAGGCTAGACATAACTTGTCCCCGAGGTGTAGGACAGTCGGTGACAGAGTGTGTTGTTAAGCCACTCCGTGATGTTAAAGTCACCGGTTCGAAACCTGTGGGGACAAAAAATCCAACCATGTTAAGGGTTGGTGTGGCTCAGGCCGGGTGCGATCCCCGGGTGATTTTGACGGCTTAGATGCCCCTGAGTCGCGGTTTCTCAAGCCACAGGTTAATCGCAGGTCCTGCACAAATTAACAAAAAAAAAAAAAGGCTAGACATAACTCCACTTATTTAAAACAAAACACGAGTTTATGACCACATCCTAAAGACTCAAAACCTGTGACCTATAAACCTTATGACTAAAAACACCAAAACAAAGTGACTCTTTTTGACCCATACAATTCTATGTGCTAACATTTGAGACCTGCTTGTGAGGCCATGGAACATGTAGTTACAGTGATTTATCCTTTGGGAAAGGAGTCATTATTGATCTACTGCAAACTAAGAAATTAAAAGAAACAATAATGCTTGTATGATGAGCTTATTTCCCTACTTCTAACTTGGTCTCTGATATGATTGATCAGGTGACATCAAAAATCCAATGCAGCGATGCAAGGACCTTGCCTACTGATTGAATTTGTTTCATAACCTTGCTTAATGGAAATTTAAACTGGAAATTAAATCCAATCTGAAAACTCATCCATTTCGAAGAACCAATTCCACTAGTTGATTGTAGGTAACTCATAAAGGTCTATTTCTCTGATGTTTCCAACATAAATGAAAAAGGATATTGAAGCATATGTGTGAATATCACTTGTTGATTAAAAAAAATGAAAGGACAACATGTGTCTATAGTTCCTTCATGTTCACAAGTATATAGTAACATACAAGATTCTTTCTTCAATGTATCCTTTTCTTCAAATGTTGATTTTTCTTGTTCTAAGTTTTCAAATGTAAGATCATTCTTAGAAAAAAAGGCAATAGTTTGATTATTTTCCTTATCATGCATTTCAACCTCAATAAATTTCTCCATATATAGAACCATAGGATCACTAAGAACATGGAAAGCTTGTTTCTGACTTATAATTTTATCCTTATGTTCCAAAAAACTTGTGTGGTTTTGTAGCTCAACTCTTTATGCTCTATAAGTGATGTAGACCCCACCCTCTCCTAGGGTCCGCGCGACCTCCCGGTCTAAGGATCGTTAAAATCGGGAGTTGAATCAGCTCCTCGGGCCCTGTTGAGCCCCCATTATTAAACACAGGTTCTTAAGTTTTTGAGCGCAGGTCCAAGAATGAACATGTGGGATCTTCCTAGGCCCCTCTTCCTTTGAAAACAATTTCGTGCCCCTATCCCTTTTCACTCTGGTGAAAATTTCACATGACCCTAGGCTGTGACTAGGCGTCAAGAACTATGTGCTATATCAGTGCTTCGAGCTTCGACTATCTCTTCCCTTATTTCCCTTCAAATTATTCGATTGCACAAATTTTGTGAACTATCGAAACAAAGGGTAGCAAGATGAATGGTCCTCAACAGGCACCGAGATCGATGGATCTAAATTTCCCTGTTGTTCCGGGCTTCGACGATTTTTTTTACCATGCCCAACATACAAAACACTTGCAAAGTGTCGATCATCGAAAAAGATAGATCTGACGGCTCCTATTCCACCACCACATTGATGACTTTATGTCTCTTATGTGCTTTAGGATTTGGCTTCGACGATTTTCTCCACAACAGTTTTCCATAAATTTCTCAAATCATCGAATCGACGTATTCGCCCAAGTGTTAAATCGACGATCCTCAAACTATGCAGGATGGACGGCTCAGATTCATTTTCTTAGGGATGCAATGATTTTTTACTACAACCAACACACACAACCCTTCATATATATTGATGCTGAAAAGACTTCTCTGTCCTCCACATGTCCCCTTCCTAATCGACGGCCAAGATGTTTTCCAAGACTTCGAGACTTTTGTTCTTTTCTTCACGACGACTCAAATATGTTGAAGTGCCACATCCCCAACTTGTGATCTATTGCCATGTGTCCTTATCCAATGGACGGCTGGGATTGACTCCGACCTTCATGAGTCTCCACAACATTGTGCTCTATTTTCTCTAGAGTGTCGGACCTCTCAACCTCTAGATCTATTGTCGCGTGTCCTTCCTTTGATCAACGACCCACAATACTTCGAGGCTCCGAGATTCAGTGAATTTTGAAGTGCCACACACAAACATATCTCAAAGTTATCTATCTTTAGGCTTCTATATCTGATGACATGTGTCCTCTATGATGGATGGCTTTGATGATCTCCAGGGCTTCAAGACTTCAGGGGTCCCAACTACTTCTGTCCAACTTTCCTCCGGAACGCTGGATCCAGTGACACCTGTCCACCGAGATCAACGGTAGAGACGAGTTCCATTGTTCAGAACTCCAGGAGTTCTCACAACTCTGTGCTCGGTTTCTTAGTGAGTCTTATACCTCCGGACCTCCTCTGATCTGTCAACACATGTCCCTTCTAATCAATGGTATAGATCTCATTTCGGACTTCGGAATTTCTCGCCCAAATGCTCCACTTTGGAAAACCCTCTGGAGTATTAAACCTTAGTATCTCAGGATCAACTGACACCTATATTTCTACTTCAATGGTTTGGATGTGATCTGGGACTTCGAAGCTTCAGGTCTTCCCGACTCTGTACACCCTATGCACCTGTTCTCCTAAACTACCAATATTCTAAATACGCTCAATCCATGGATATGTTTCCTTGCTGATGGATGACCCCTATTGATTTTGGCTCCTCAGGACTTCGGGGAACTTGTATCCTCCAAAACAAAAACTTGATAACCTTCGAACTTGCGAATTTCAAAGGGTATGTAGGGTTAAACCCCGAGCTACTTATGTGGATCGTATGACTGTTGATCCTCGCACCTAGATCCAATGGTGAGGATCTATTCTCCTCAGTGCATGCTCTTCATCCTATCTGTACTGGATCTTGATGCTCCATATATTTTCTAACATCCCATCTGATGGTTTTTGTATTTGCTCCACTCTTTTGTTGCGTTTTCCCTTCCGATGAAGGATTCTCAACAAATTAAAAGGTTTGGCCTTTGAGATTTTCTCCCACAATTTTTTATGCTTGGCCTTAGCTTGCGCTACACCTCTTGAGCTTTGAACTTGAAAAACGTTCACCTAAGGCTCCTTAATCTTTTCAATAGTGTGTAACTTGTATTTTTCTCTCCTTATACACTCCTTGCAGGGCCTTGTGCATACTTGCACTATCTCTTCATCTTGACCACCACTTAGCAAAGTGTGGCCCCTGTGCACTCCTTGCAGTTGATTGACAGAACTTCACATTGTCCCTCCTGAGGTTATAATTTCTCAAACTTCTAAAGGTCTCAAACATTTTCTTCTTTAACGAAGTCTTTTTCCCTCCTCGCACTCTGATTCTCTTTCCTTCAGAGCCTTTACCAACACTTCGACATTGTGTTGGCATTGTGCATTCCTTGCATGGCTTCACCTCATGAAACTTGAACTCTAAAAGTTCACTCGTGCTCTCACTGCACTCTCTGTGCAGAATTGAACTGCTCCTCCTGAGCTTTCCCTTCTGGTGTGCCCTTCTGGCACCCTTTTCACAGAACTCGAAACATACTTCTCTCACATTCCTTGTGCATTCTCAATGCACTCCTTGTTGAGCCCTCAGAGTATTCAGTAACTTTGGTATGTCTTCTTCAAAGTGTTCAACAACTCTGATGTGCACTCCTTGCACATTTTTCTCTTCTTTTGAGGTAAATGAATTTCTCTAGTGTTCCCACCTGGAACTCTCTTCTGTGAACTCGAAAGAGAGTTCAAGTGAACTCCTTGAACTAGCTTCACAGAGTTTTCTCTAACTCTGGTGTGCACTCCTTGCACAAGCCTAAGAGCCCATAACTACTCAGAATCTACAGATAGGGAATTCTATCTAATTCCTGCAAAAGGAACATACATTCATCTAGCAACGTACATAAATAAACATAGAAAACATTTAGAGAATAAACATTCACTACAGATAAAAACACAGAAACCTCATATGCAGGAAAAACTACTTTTGTATTTATTTTGAATGCTTCTGTACAAATATTTATGAAGGACGGACTACAAAAGAGTCTCAACTCTTTTCCTCTCCTCTCTTGAGCTCTTTACAACTCTCTCAACTAATAACACCTTCTTACTAATGAATTTTGAAACAAGAGATTTTTACAAAAGAGGGGATCTTCGAGCCTTCTCTCCAACTACCTACTTGCATTGAATTGCATTCAATTACAATCAATGGACAACTAGTTTGAACCAGAACTAATCCTATCTACTTGTCATCCACTAAAGGCAAATTTACATGCAGCATGTACAAAGGCACATGGCTCGACTTCTTTGAGCCTTACAACATTTAATTCCATTCAATTACATTTAAAAATTTAAATTGGGTTCAAAATGAGAGGGTTGGCGCCTCTCTTTCCTCGGAATTCATTCCTCCTTATGCACTAATGCACTGGCTTGCTGGAGCTTGATGAGGTGGAGTGATTCTCCTGCATCATACTCTCGCACTGAAAAAATCATGAGCTCATGTTCATGGCTCCCGTGCTGCTAAGGTTGAGATCCTCCATGGTCCCATATCTGAATTTGGAGTTGTCCATCTGCTCCTCTTCTTTGTTGTTGTTTCTTCTGCAGGTCCTCCTCTGTTACACCTCCTTCTGATGTTGGATTTCTCTTGTGTTGATTTCATAATCAACCTTCTAATCTCTTTAATATCCTCATCTACCCGGTCCATTGTCTTGCTCTTCTTTTGCGGTCTGCTCTGCTGTTGCATCTCCTCTTCATCATCTAATTCCAACTTAATCTGTTGGATGCACTGAGTGTGCACCATTACCCTTTCCTCGAGGGCTTCCAATTATTCACACATATCAATGGGTAGATCATCCTGATCTCCCATGTTGATTCCATCTCCTGTGGCATTATCTTGCCGCTCCACTACAGATTCCACTTCTACAACAGTGTCACTGAGCTTCTCCTCAATGATCTCCTCTGACAGTTCTCTTTCTGTTAGGGTCTCCAATTCCTCATACATATCAGAAAAATCCATGCTATATGTTTCTCTCTCCTCTGCTGTAGGTTCAAATTTTCCAGTGATCTCTTGTTCATCTCCCTTGCAAACAAATTTGAGAAATTATGTTGAATGCTCTTCTTATTCTTCCATCTCCTGGACATATTTTAATGTCTGCTCAATATCCTCTATGATAGTCTATGTTGGTTGTCTTTCTTCTGCTACACCTTCAACATGTGCACTCTCCACTACTGGGCTACTTGGAAGGAATATTTTGGTTCCTCCATTTATCAAAATGTGCCTTTGATCCTCCTCCTTTGTCAGCGTTCTTGGTTGATCCGAACTCACCTCTAAGTTCCCGAGACTCTCAAACAATATCCTCTTCCTTTCTGTCAGCACTCCTTGCTGATATGAACTCCTCTCCTCTGAGTTCATGAGATTTTCATATAGTCTCACATTATCCCCCTTTCCCACCTAGAAATTTGAAAGTTCACTTCTTCCCTCCTATCATTCTACAAGATCTCTTCTTGATATTTATTAATTGTCCTCCTAGAAATTTGAACCTTCATCTCTTCCCTCCTGGCAATATATGAGATCTTCAACTGATATCATCTCATTTCCCTCCTGGAAATATGTATTACCACCTCTACCCACCTGACAGTATATGAGATCTCCAGTTGATCTCTCCTCCTCATCACTGAGGTTCCTTCCAACCTCTAGCTCAAAAACACAAACCATTTCCTCCTCTATGGCACTGAGGTTTTCAACATGCCTCAACCACCTCCTTAATACCTGACACTGCCTCTTGGAAACAAACAGTTGGAAAAGCCACCTTACCTTTCACTTTAAGGGCCATTCATACCTCTAGCTTCCTCTTGCTTCCTGTTGTATCTTCAACATCAGACTGTCAAGCTCTATTATAATCACCTCGAGCTCTTTATCACTTTGTTCTTTGCTCAACTGTTGGAAATATTTTCCTTGACCTCGCTTCTGGACTTCAGTAGCCATTTCATTTTCTTCCTTAAGAACACAATTGGTTCTTCTCTTCATCCCACCTGGTTGTTTACTTCTCCTGCTCTGCAACTAAGAGCATCATTGGCATTCTCCTGCATCCCTCCTGGTTGTCTACTGATTGTTGCACACTTGCAAAATATATTCACAAAGCATCACCGCTCTGTATTCTTCTCCCTTTCCTGCTATCTATAAACAAAAACAGGCTCTGACACCACTTGATCTAGACCCCACCCTCTCCCAGGGTCCACGCGACCTCTCGGTCTAAGGATCGTTAAAATCGGGAGCTGAATCATCTCTTTGGTCCCTGTTGAGCCTCCATTATCAAACACAGGTCCTTAATTTTTCTAATGCAGGTCCAAGAATGAACCCATAGGCTCTTACTAGGCCCCTCTTCCTTTGAAAATAATTTCGGGCCCCTACCCCTTTTCACTCTGGTGGAAATTTCACATGACCATGGGTTGTGAGCAAGCACCAAGATCTATGCGTTATTTCGACACTTCGAAATTCGATGATATCTTCCCTTCTTTCCCTTAAACTCCTTCGATTGCATAAATTTTGTGAACTCTCAAAACAAAGGCCAGCAAGATCAACGGTCCTCAATAAACACCGATATTGACGTCTCTAACTTTCCCCTATGTTCCTGGCTTCGACGATTTTTTTTACCATGCCCAAGATACACAACACTTGCAAAGTGTCGATCACTAAAAAAGGAAAATCTCACAACTCCTATTCCACCACCAAATCGATCTATTTACGCCTCTTTCGTTCTCCAGGCTTCAACTTCAACAATTTTCTCCACAACACTTTTCCACAAATTTCCCGAATCGCCAAATCAATCTATTCACCCAAGTGTTAAATCAACGATCCTCAAGCTCCACAAGATGGACGACTCATATTCTTTCTCTTCAGGCTTCAACAGTTTTCGACTACAACCAATACACACATCCCTCAATATTTCCTGACGCCGAAACGCCGAAAATACTTCTCCATCCTCCACATGTCACCTTCCTAATCAACGACCAAGATGTTTTCCATGACTTCGATAATTTTGTTCTTGTCTGCACAATGAATCAAATCTACCGAAGTGTTATGTCCCCAACATGTGATATGTTTCCATGGGTCCTTCTCCAATGGACGGTTAGGATTGACTCTAGCCTTCGGGACTTCATGAGTCCCCACAACACTATGCTCTATTTTCTATGAAGTGTCGAACCTCTGGATATGTTTCCACGTGTCTTTCTTCTGATCAATGACCCACAATAATTCAGGGCTCTAGGATTCAACGAATTTAGAAGCACCACACACAACAATCTCCCAAAGTTCTTTATCGTCGATATTCCATATCTGACGACATGTGTCCTCTATGATGGATGGCCTTGATGAGCTCTGGGGCTTCGGGACTTCACGGGTCTCGACTACTTCTATCCAACTTTCCTCCGGAGCACTGGATCCAGTGACACCTATCCATTGAGATCAACAATGGAGATGAGTTTCATTGTTCGGAACTCAAGGAGTTCTCACAACTTTGTGCCCAGTTTATTCAAGAGTGTTATACCTTCGAATCTCCTCCGATCTATTGATGCGTGTCCCTTCTAATCAACAGTCCATATTTGACTTCGAAGTTTAGAACTTTTTGCACAAATTCTCTACTTTGGAAAACCCTTTGGAGTATTAAACCTCTAAATCGCAGGATCCGCTGACACCTGTCTTTCTACTTCAATGGTTGTGATGCGCTCCAAGACTTCATATCTTTGGGTCTTCCTAACTCTGTACACCCTGTACACTTGTTCTCCTAAACTACCAATCTTCCAGATACACTCGATCTATGGACACGTGTCCTTGCTAATTGGCGATCTCGATTGATTTCGGCTCCCCAGGACTTCAGGGAACTTGCATCCTCCAAAACACAAACTTGAAAAGCTTTGAAATTGTGAAGTTCAAAGGGTCCAGAGGGTTAAACCCTGAGCTACTTACTTGGATAAGATGACTTTCGATCCTCGCGCCTAGATCCAATGATGTGGATATATTCTCCTCTGTGCATGATATTCCTCCTATATGGACTGGATCTTGACGGTCCAGATCTATTCTAACAGCCCATCCGGTGGTTGTTGTAGCTTCTCCACTCTTCTGTTGCACTTTCCCTTCGGATGAAGGATTATCGACAAATTCAAAGGTTTGGATTTTGAGCTTTTCTCCCGCAAGTTTGTCTTCTTGGCCTTGGATTTTGTTGCACCTCCTAAGATTCAAACTTGAAACAAGTCCACCTGAGGCTCCTTAAGATTTTTGACAGTCTGGAAGTTGGACTGTTCTTGCCTTCTACACTTTTTGCAGGGCCTTATTCGTACTTGCGCTATCTCTTTAGCTTGACCAACACTTAGCAAAGTGTGGCCCCTCTGCACTCCTTGCACCTGATTAACAGAACTTCACGATGTCTCTCCTGAGCTTATAATTTCTCAAACTTCTAAGGGTCTCATCCCTTTTCTTCTTTAACGAATTATTCTTCCCTCCTGGAACTATGATGCTCTTTCTTTTAGAGCCTTTACCAACACTTCAAAAATGTGTTGGCATTGTGTATTCCTTGCACCACTTCATCTCCTGAAACCTAAACTCTAAAAGTTCACTCGTAAACTCATTGCGCTCTCTGTGTAGAATTGCACTGCTCCTCCTAAGATTTTCCTTATGGTGTGCCCTTCTGGAAGATTTTTCACATAACTCAAAAAGTATTTCTCATGTATTCCTTGCACCTGCTCAATGTACTCTTTGATGACCTCTTAGAGTATTCAATAACTCTAATGTGCACTCCTTGCACACTTTTCCCTTCTTCTGAGGTAAATTAATTTCTCTGGTGTGCCCACCTGGCAAGATCTTCTTTTAAATTGAAAGAGATTTCAAGTGCACTCCTTGCGCTGGAGCACTCCTTTCACAAGGCAAAGATCCTAGAACTACTCAGAATCTATAGATAGGGAATTCTATCTAATTCCTACAAAGGGAACATAAATGCATCTAACAACATACATAAATAAAAACAAAAAACATTCAGAGAATAAACATTCACTACAGATAAAAACTCAGAAACTTCATATGCAGGAAAAAGTGCTTTTGTATAACTTTTGAATTCTTTTGTACAAATATTTACAAAGGTTGGATTGCAACAGAGTCTCATATATTCTCCTCTCCTCTCTTGATCTCTCTATAGCTCTCTCAACTACTAACTCCCTCTTACTAATGAATTTTGATACAAGATATTTTTACAAAAGAGGGGCTCCTCAAGCCTTCCCTTCAACTACCTACTCGCATTGAATTGCATTCAATTATAATCAATGGACAACTAGTTCGAACCATAACTAATCATATCTACCTATCAGCCATTAAAGGTGACTTCACATGCAACATGTACAAAGGCACATGGCTTAGCTTCTTTGAGCCTTACAACATTTAATTCCATCCAATTACATTAAAAAAAAAATTGGGGTCAAAATGAGATGGTTGGCGCCTCTCTTTCCTCGAAACTCATTCCTACTTATGCGTTAATGTACTGGCTTGTTGGAACTTTATGAGGTGGAGCGATGCTCCTGCATTGATTAGTAACTTCAAATTTTTCTTTTAAAATATTAAATGAAGAAAATCATAAGGGAAATGACTTACCTCCAACTAAGTCACAATTTTCCCTATGATAGAGGTCATAACTGTCATAAATGGGTTAATTGTCTTTATAAGACCATTGAAAAGAATCATTTTCTAAATGAAAGGATATTTCTGATATTTTTTGGAAATCAGCCTCATCATAGTGTTATTGTACTCATCATATACAGGTAAACAAAATGCTTCATGAATATCATAATTAACAAAATTAGAGACAACATCTTGCTCCTCAACCGATTTCTCTGCCAACTCCTCCTCATGGCATATTTATTGTTCATGTTCAATGTCATCTATGTCTGCGTTCCACTCCTCATCCTTAACTTTCTCTAAAAAAATTCCACAAGCCTTGATATTGTCCTCAACCTCTTGAGCATCAATGAACATTTGATGCAAGGTAACATACCTCCTTTCTAGGAGAAGAACAAAAAAATATGGATGAAGAGTTGTTACATAACACAGTCTAGCAACAACTTCAGGAGGTTGGATATCTAAAGTCATGCTACAATAAAAAATATAAAATCTCCTTTTGAAAATAGCAAGAGCTTCATCCTCCCCTCTTTTCAAATCATAAAACTTAGCTAAGTATTGGTCAAGAGATTTTTTCTCTCCCCAATACCTTGAAAATGCACCAAATAACTCATCCCACGAACCAATGGAACCAACCTCTAAATTTTTAAACCACAAAGCAACATCTCCAACCAAATATTTGGAAAATAACCTCATAACAACATCCTCATGCATGATTTCCAAATTTTCAATGACATTTTGAAAAGCTCCCAAATGATTCTCATCTATAATATGATCTTGTCCAACAAAAAGAGGCAGATATTCTAAAAAATTGGGAGGGTAATGATGAAGAGTAGATGGAAAATTTAAGGGTTTAAATATTTTTTCTCTTTTTCTAGACTGAACATCAGTAGGATGAAAGTGAGGTTCAATGGATTGATTGAAAATTCCAACAGTGGTGGTAGAATATGGTACTATGATCAGAGAAGGTGGTGAATTAGTTGTATCATTCACATGGTTATAGGGTTGATCATGTTCAGGAAGGATTTGAATACAAACATTGTTCTCATATGTTTCAGATGAAGGACTAGGGCCAACATCAACGATGTAAGAAGAATGTAGATATTCTTCTTTCAAAGAGGGATGTATAGTAGTAGGATTATGGTCATTAGAGTAAAAAAAGGAAAAGGATAATTCTCCTGATATATGAAGGAAAGGACAAGAAATAGCTAATAAAAAAAATATGATCTCTTGAAGGAAACTAATATATTGATACCTGGACTTCCTGTGTCTTCCTTCCATTTTTTGTTTCATCTCATTCCTCAGTGGAGTTTTGTAACTTGATTTGAATCACCAACAAGTTTTTCAAATGTGTGGAGTCACCCTAGTGAAAAAAATGCAGTCCTTTTTGTCACCAATCCTTGCTCACCATCAAGAACTAGAAGTAATGTGTGTCATACAACCCAAGGAAGATCTTTAACTTCATCCTTGGAAATGGTGCCAAAAATCTTAGCACTAGAAGTTACACCTAGACTGTTGTAGGTGTAATCCTAGTACCCATCATAATGTTTAGATTTGGATGAGTGATTATATTAAAAAATGGATCAAACTGATAAGGTTCAAAGCCTGATCTAATGCACGAAATTCCAAAGACTATATTCCAACAAAAAGGGCTATCATAATCTCCAAACAACACATATTTGAAGGATGAATAGAAGAAAATGCAGAAAAACATCAAGATGAACAGTCAATTTCACATCATGCTTGATTGACACATTCATATGTCTGAAATTTCATTAATTAGGATCCTTCTAATCAAGAAATAAATATTTTCTCCAAGAAGAGATGCTTCACAAAATACACAGTAAATTATCCTCTGCATAACTCTGATAACAAAGATGATGATAAATCCTTTATCAATCAATATTCCATTAGACCAAGAAGACAAATACAATTGACAAAGAGAGGAGCACAAGTTGATATTTGACTACACAAGAATCCGCCATCTAGATATACAGAGTCTGAAAATTTACAAAATAGTAATAGCCTTTTTCCTATCACTCCAACCCTTTCCTTATCAAAATCCACTTCATATATAGTGAATGATATCTATATACCCTAAGGAGGTCGAAACCAAGGAGCTACATAGGATCCTCCTCCATTTAGGAGTCTTGTTATAAAATATTCCAACAAAAACCTAACAAATTCCTATTTTTTGGGATCTCGTCTATTGAGATAAATTCCTTTTGAAACAGGTCATGTTGCTTGATCTGGAGGTGGAACACATGTCCCTCGTGTCCAACTAACTCCTAGGATATCATTAGAACATTCCCTCATAGCTGGAAGCCTTCCCATAGCTCGAATTTGTCATACTGTTAGAGTTCGTAGCGCCTTTGACAACATGTGTTGCGAACTTTCTTGTAGGTGATGTTTTTATCTTTTCTCCAACAATACGAAGTGGGTCACGATGAATTTTTTCAGTAAGTCAAAAAAATAATTTTTGTCCTCCACACCAAATTTCATAGGAACTGATATTGGCATTCAAAAGTTATGATCAAAATGATCCTTTGTTGTGTGCTAATACTTACAAATTGTCATAAATTATCAGTTCGCAGCGTCGACGTTGCGAACTTTCCTGTAGCAGTTTGTTTCACTTTTGCAAAGCTTCAACACCTCAACACTTATGCTATGAGCCCATAAATGGTGCCAAAACTTCATTATATTGATATATGACTAGAGGAAAACACCAAAACTTCTAATCATGGTTCAAAACTCATAGCCATCACCGAAAATGTTGTAAAATGCATGAAAACAGAAACTTTGACCAAAATTGATGTTGGTTATGAAGGCTCAATGTCTTCATCTTTTGGTTCTAGAGCTTCTTTTGATATTCAACTTGGCCAACATGTATACTCACTGCTTGGTTGCTTTCGGTAATTTGTTATGACAAAACTACTTTCCTAGAGTCCACCTTGTCCAAATATGTATACACATAAATGGTATGAGATAGAGCACATTTCAAAAATGAGGAATAAAGGAACAACCATTGAGATTTGTAATTAAATGAAGACAATTGAAGATTCTTTATAATAACAGGGCTTCAACAACATAGATATCAGTTTGTAGTACTAATTAAGTATGCAATTTTAGGCTAGGTTATGCAAATGATTGACCACACACCTCAGGTTTGATAAGGGTATCATTCAATGCTTAATATTACACTTCAAAATTATGTATAAAATGAGTGTGTCAACCAATTTTGGAAACAGAGGGTTTGCAGTGCCAGTTCAAACTCAAATTGCACACCTCAAGGAGATTGTTAATAAATATTTGACATAATTCATTAAAAGTGGTTAAATGTAGGCTTTGAAAACAATGAAATCCTCTTTGATACAATTCTTTTATTGCAATGATGACAAATGAATGCATGAGGTACTTAGAGTATGTTGTGAACTCTCCTAGTGATTTGGTGGCACACACACCTGACTTTGACTTGACACTTAAATGGATGGATGGTGACAAGAGGAACCTTGTGTACAACTTGGAGGTGTGACATGTCAAAGTAATGATCTAAAAATCAAAGGTGTGACTCATATGGGTTTATTTACCTTGTCATGATGAAAAATTACATAACCGAAAGACTCTAGACCAAGGCTAGACATAACTCTACTTATTTAAAACAAAACCTAAGTTTATGACCACAACCTAAAGACTCAAAACCTATGACCTATAAATCTTATGACTCAAAAAACCAACCCAAAGTGACTCTTTTTGACCCCTACAATTATATGTACTAACATAGCTCACTTATTGTATTCCTAAAAATGGATCCCTCTCTTATGCATTCATCCCACTTTGGCCATACACTATTAGAGGTGATTTTGTATATGTTTACTCAATTTCACATCTCCTTAAGAAGTTCCATAGTTCTCAAGGAGGTACACATATTATTTTGCATTGGTCACATCTTAATGCAAGTCGATATTGGTGGCCACCCACCTATTCCAACTGGCTCCTTTTGACAATTGTTAGTTCAACACGTTATCCTATAATTCTTTGTAATTGTGGGTTCTACACTTTCGGGGTTGTCTAAATACCTACACAGCTTCCATGTGGATATTGGTGGCCGCTCACCTAATCCCACTGGCTTATTTTGGAAATTTTCATGTTAGTACATATTTATGTACTTCCAAGGCTGTTTTGGGGCCCTAAACAATGTTTTTTGGATTTCCATAGTCAAACTTTACATCAAGTTAGATTTTTATGACATAATGTGTATTTCTCGAAAAGACCTTTCCAATGGGCTATCACATGCCTAAAATGGAGGTCGTATGAAAAATTTAAGACTTTGGGAAGTTGAGGTATCAACTTACCAATCGAGGCCCACATAAATTTTGGCGTTTCATCTCCTAGGGTTAGTTTTTTGGATGTCTAGGGTTTTTGAATTCATGAGTAATGTTAAAAAGGCCTCTGGAGCCTCATTGTAATCATTCTGCTGAGACAGATGCATGTAGTATCCACATATCTTCTCAAAGATAACTACCACCATTCAAGCAAGTTGTTTCTAGTTCTTCAATTTTACAGTTTTAGCCTATTTTATTTATTCAATAGAAGTTATTGTTCACTAGATATACTTTTGTGTTCTCCATATCTCTGTGTTATTGTATTCAGTATGTTATTCCTTTCATTTTGCTCATAAATCTAGATTAGTGGTATCAGAGTGGTTTTCTCTTCATTTATTTTTCTTCGTGCATGTCCCTGACATGATCTTGGTACAAGAAGTTGGGACTCGAAACAGTGGAGCCTTTAAAATATCGTTCACGCCGAGCTCGACAACAACCAATGGGGGAAAAGAATAAATATGATGGAGTAGGAGATCCTTTTTAAATGTTTCTCAAGGAATCCCTTGCGTGAAAAATGAATGAAATGATGGAAGACTTTACATAGATCCTTCGATGACTTCCCATAGGAGACGCATCTTCATCAAGTGGCCATGCAACCCCCTTCAAGGTACAAGTAAATTATGATATTCCATTATTTGAAGTACTGATAGATGCAAATGTTGTAGATAAATGGCTAAATCTACTCGAGGGGTATTTTTCGGTCCACAATTTTTTCAATTGGGAAAAGATTAATTTTGCACTCCTCAAGGTTGTCCCCCATGTTAAGGACTGGTGGGATACTTACTCTGAGGAAATGAACATAGAGGAATCTGCAATATTTGTGGTCACCTCCACATGGGATTCCTTCAAGGATTCCATTAAAGAATAGTACTACCATGTTGGAAGCTACGATGACCAATACACTAGATGGACCATGATACGTCATGAAAGGGACCAAACAGTACCAGATTTCACCAATACTTTTCATACCCTATGCACCAAATTGGGTATCAAAGACTTTAAACGACATCTAGTGCTCAAATACTATAGTTTTTTTCATAGATACATTCAAACATAAATGGATTTTCTATACATAACATCATTAGATGAATATTATAGATATGTTATCAAGATCGAACAAAAATTTAAGCAGAAGAGGCATTATTTTGGATCTGCAAAATCCTCACAGTCGAAGCATGGAAAAGGAAGCCCCAACCCACAAAAAAAGGGATAGAGAAAAGATGGTTTCTCTCAGGACAGCCAGTCCAAGCTGCAAACCAAGAAGGGTAATGAGAAGTCGAAGAAGAACATGGGAAAATGGTGTGAATACCATAAAATCTTTTGGCACAACACTGAAGAATGTCACTCCAAGCAGTCACAAGTGGCCGAGACAAAAGCTTTCGAGTCAAAGTCATATTCTGACTCCGAATCAAATACAGAAAGTGGGAATTGGATCATTGATGTTGAACCCAGTTCCACTGTCTCTACCACCAAAGTCCAACCAAGTGAACCAGAAGAACCAAAGGAAGGGGAAAACCTATTTCACCCATAGATGTGGGTAAATGGGACTTTGCTACATTTCATTATTGATAGCAACAATCATAAGAACATGATTTCAGCAGAGGTCATCAAGTGGTTGGACCTGCCGATAACACCACACCCGCATACCTACAACATCAGTTAGCTTTTCCAAGGATGATATCTTTGTGTCATCCAACAATGTCATATGCCCTATAGCATCAAGCCCTTCAAAGATGAGGTATTCTATGATATTTCTCCCATTGAAGTTTGTGATGTTATTTTAGGCCAACCATATTTGTGGAAGAGACATGTTGTGTATGAGTCTAGACCCCGCAGTGTTATTATTACATTGGGTAAACAATTATATAGGATACCAGAGGTAGTTGTTGGATTACTAAGAGGGGGGGGGGTGAATCAGTAATAGTGCAATTTAATCCTTTTTATCCAAATAATCCAAGTTTTATATCAATATAGAATTATTTTCCAATAATGAGCAATAAGAAATAAACAATCACACACATACACAGTACACAAGTGTTTTATGTGGAAACCCAAATCAGGAGAAAACCACAGAATGATTTTTCTTATATGTCTTGAAGAATTACATTCATTGGAAGCACCAACTTCCTTTGTTTTCCAGCTGCAACTGGAAGGAGGATCCAACCCCCTAGTTTCTCAGGCTACAACCTGAGGGAAGCTCCAACTCCCCAATTCTCTAGCTACAACCAGAAGGAGGCTACAACCCCCTAAGTTCTCCGGATACAACTGGAATATGGCTGCAACCACCTATCCTTGCCCCGTCCAACTGCCCTTACGTATAAGTAGAATGATGGAACTACTATCAACCTGTCACTGTAAGATACATTGTTTTATAATTGTATCAACCTGTACCACTGACCTATATCCAATATATACAACTTCCATGTAATCAATCTGTACCTGAACTAAACATGTATCTACAAAAATACAACAGGTACGCGAACTATAGTGCTACAGCCCGCGTATGTACGCGCCCTATCTGTTATGCAGCCTGCGTATGTATGCACCCTAACTATTATGCAGCCTGTGTATGCCTTCTGGAACTAGGGGTTCTTTTCACTTGAAAAATTCTCACCCTTTGTAACTTATTTCACATAGATATATAACTTGTCACTGTATCCAGAATGTAATTGTCCCCTATGCATGCATTCTCATACGTAGCATTTACTCAATACAAATATGTCTCTCTAGTCATGTGCCATATGGGTGTGTGAAATCACGAACAAGTATACTTTCCTTCAAATGATCTTAGTCATCAAACCCTTTCTGATATTTCAGCCTCTCAATACATCAACAAATACAAGATCTCAACCATGTACCATAAAAACCTTTAGCCATATGCCAAGAAATACAAGATGTGTCTCAACAGGAAGTATCAATGATGAATATACCAAACTGTATTTCAATAGATCTAACTTATGTAGAAGATTCCATGTAGTTTCTAGTCTCTCTAGGGAGAATCCTCAAATATCCATTTCCATTCCTCATGCATACATCAAAATCCAACTATTCATAGAAATAAGACGTACCTTTTGAACCAATGGATGGATCTGATGTATCTGATCACTTTAGACCTTCCTGGGAGCTTGATCTCAGAATCTAGAACCTCTGCATATTCATCTTCTTAAGTTTCCATGGCTTTACCAACATGTACTCACCCTGTACACAGCCAGCCCACGTATGTACGCTCCCCATACACAGACAACCCGCATAGTGTACACACCCTATACATAGACAACCCGTGTACGCCTAAGAAAAATAGGATTTTCTGTAAATACGTGAAATTCTTCGTCAACCCTTCGTGCTACCTCAGATGTTCGCCACTTCAGATGTATCCACAAGTATTTACAAGAAGATTTACAAAAGAAAAGTAGATATACAATACATACAAGTGTTTCCTTAATAAGTGTTCCTTGCCTCTTATTTATATCTTCATGTAGCCTTACACTTTCCTTATTTTAGGGATTCTCCATTTAAAATAAAAAAAATTTTTAGGACACTTTGACTCTTGGGAGATTCTATAAGACTCATGAGGGTTCTCCAATTTCATATGGTCATAACTCTCTAACCATGAGGAGTAATGTGACATTCCACATACCACTGGAAATGGCATGACAAGCACTATGAATCTAGCATAGTTTCACTGACAAAATAATTTTCCTTCATCTCATTATTCCTAAATTAATCATGGGATCTATAACCATACTTCTAGGATAACTCAATCCATAAAGCGTCTTCCCGTGAGGGATTTCACCATAAGGGGACCACTTTGGAGTTCATCCATCTATACTTCTTATCAACCATGACAAGATAATAATGAGTCATCCTTAAATCAAGCAAACTTGGCTCCATTACCCAAAACTTTGTGCTACCGAGATTTCTTCAAGGGTTGACATCAATCACAACCAACCTTAATCAACAATCTCCCCCTTTGGCATTGATGGAAACACTCTGATGCAATATTGAAATCATATCACTCATGTTCCCCCTGGAACTATGCCTCTGTCCTCTGCATCTAATAAATATTCTCCCCCTGGAACCATGCCTCTGTCCTCTGCATCTGATAAATATCTCCCCCTTTGTCATCAATGGAAAATGTATCTTTCCATTCGGGGCTGCTCCCCTTGACTGAACTGTAGTCTTATGGTGCTTCCTCGTGTACATCTAAGACNCCAAGTCTCTGGCGAAGATATTCAAAGGCTTTCCGTGGAAGTGGTTTTGTAAATATGTCTGCCACTTGTTCTTTTGTGCCCACATACTCAACTCTCATGTTATTTTCTGCAACCTGATCCCGTAGAAAGTGATACTTGATTAGAATGTGCTTCGTCTTGGAGTGTATCACCAGGTTCTTCGAGATATTGATGGTTCTTGTATTATCACAATAAATTGGAATGGTCTCATCATACTCAACCTGTATATTTGTCAGAGTTTGTTTCATCCAAAGAACATGTGTACAACATGATCCTGCTACAGTATACTCTACCTCGGCTGTAGATAAAGATACTGATGATTGTTTCTTGCTTAGCCATGATACTAAACAATCACCTAATTAGAATGTTGCTCCACTGGTGCTTCGTCAGTCATCAATACAACCTACCAAATATGCATCTCTGTAGGCAATAAGTGATATATCATTTCCTTTTGGATACCATAATCCAAACTCTTATGTTCCTTTGAGATATATGAAAATCCTATTCACTGCTAATACATTTGATTCCTTTGGTGCTGCTTGAAATCATGCCACCTATACAACTGCTTGCATTGTATCTGGTCTGGATGTTGTCACATATAGTAGGCTTCCAATCATTGATTTGTATTTCCTTTGATCTGTAAACTTTGAATCATCATCTTTTCTCAACTTGCAACTGGTTTGCATGGGAGTGATAACTGGTTTGCAATCTTCCATTCCAAACCTCTTTAGCATTTCTCTGATATACTTGGTTTGAGAAATAAAAATTCCTTGGTTGCTTTGACATATCTAAAGTCCTAGAAAGAAGGATAGTTCTCCAAGTAACGACATTTCAAATTCATTACGCATATCTTTTGCAAATTTCTAGCTTAACCTATCATCATCACTACCAAAACTAATATCATCAACATAAAATTCAACTAATAAAATATTACCTTAACTTACCTTGATGTAGAAGTTGTTGTCTGCACTTCCTTTTCTGAACCCTTCCTACTGCATATACTTATCCAGTCTAGAGTACCATGCTCTAGGAGCCTGTTTTAGACCATACAAGGGCCTCTTTAATTTACACACATAATCTGTGTTCTTTGACAAATGAAATCCTTTTGGTTGTTCAATGTAGACTTCCTCTTTAAGTTTCCCATTCAGAAAAGATGATTTTACATCCATTTGATATACTTTAACATTTTTGGAGTATGCATAAGCTACAATCAAATGGATTTCTTCCATTCTAGCAACTGGGGAAAATGTCTCTTCAAAGTTGTTTCCTTCAATTTTTGCATATCCTTTACATACCAATCTAACTTTGTTCCTTGTAACTTGTCCATATTCATTTAATTTATTCCCGAAAACCCATTTTGTGTGATCACATTCTTATTCTTTGGTCTTGGAACCATTTCCCAAGTGTCATTTTTCTCTATTTGATCCAATTCTTTATCCATAGCCTTATTCCAAAATTCATCCTTGCTAGCTTATTCAAAACAGTTTGGTTCAATTGTAGATAAGAGTGCTAGGTGTGTCTGTTCTGGTGAACGGATTCTTCTTCTAGTCTCAACTCCTGGATCTTTGTTTCTGATAATATGATCTAAATGATGATTCTTTTGTACTCGTTTACTGGGTGTATTTGGAGACACTTGCTAAATTTTCTCTTCTCCTTCTGTCAGATTCTCTTTATTTTCCTCTTCTACTTATTTTTCATCTTCTGCTTCTTCTTCTAAGGGTTGTTTCATTGATTCATTTTCTTCCTTTGATTCTGGTATGCCTATTTCATCAATTGTTACGTTGATTATTTCCACAACTTTGTTCAATCTTAGATTTTAACACTTGTATGCTTTCCTTGTACTTGAGTAACCAACAAGTAATCCTTTGTCCACACGAGAGTAAAACTTTCCCATTTCACATATTCTCTTTTAATATAGAATTTTCTTCCAAAACTATGAAGTTCTTTATATTTGTTGGCCTTCCTTTCCATAGTTTGTAAGGAGTTTTGTCAGTGTTGTTTCTGAGAATTACTTTGTTTTGAATGTGAACTATTGTATGCACTGACTGTGTCCAAAAAATATCTGTCAATTTCAAATCCATTAACATTGTTCGAGCCATTTCCTACACTGTCTTGTTCTTTCTTTCAACAACTCCATTCTGTTGAGGTGTCCTAGCAATGGAAAATTGCCTTTTTATTCCATGATTGTTGTAGTAGTCCATAAATTCCTTTGAGGTGAACTCTCCTCCATTATTAGATCTCAAGCATTTTATTTTTGAATCCATTTCATTTTCAACCATTTCCGTGTAGATCTTGAAGTTTTCAAAAGATTGTGACTTATTTTTGAGAAAACAAACTACAATCATTCTTGTATAATCATCAACTAATAACATGAAGTATTTATCACCTTTTAAACCCTTTGTTTTAGTTGGTCCAACTAGATCAATATGCACAATTTCTAGTGGTCTTGTTGTTGAATATTCCTTTGATTTAAACCTAGTCTTAGTTTGCTTTCCTTGTTGACAATGCTTGCATAAAGTGTTGGTTGGTTTCGTGATCTGGGGCATTTCTCTAACTGCTTCTCTTTTTTTGACTTTGACAAGGTTATCAAAATGTATGTGACACATTCTTTTGTGCCATTGCCAACTTTCATCTTCCTTTCCTAGACAACATTTTTCATTTCCAATTTCACTTAATACATATATGTTACTTGAAGTTATTGTAGCTGTAGTGACCGATTTCCCTGAACCTTCTTTTCTTATCTCACACCTTTTTGAATCAAAAGTAATTTATGACCTTGGTCACACATTTGACTCACACTTAGAATATTATGTTTCATATCTTCTACTACTAGAACATTTTCTTCCTTTTCATTCTTGTTCCCAATTCGGATTGTGCCTTTTCCAATGACTTTGGCTGAATCATCATTTCCGAAGGAGACTGATCCATATTTTTCCTTTCATAATGTAAGAAACTTGTCTTTATCACCTGTCATGTGTTTTGAACATCCACTTTCAACATACCAACCTCGTTTCTTATGCTTAGATTGTAGAGTGATTGTGCATTCTTCATTGCTATATTAATGTTGCTTTCTTATCCATGTCGTTTTCTGAGGCTCATGTCTGTGGCTATTATTATTTTGTTAAGGTTCTTTAGGAAGGAGTTTCATTCTGCAATCTTTGGCCGCATGTCCAAAATTGTTACATTTGTAACATTCCACTTCAGTGCT
The DNA here is from genome assembly GCA_010110895.2 of Picea sitchensis. Lineage (NCBI taxonomy): Eukaryota > Viridiplantae > Streptophyta > Pinopsida > Pinales > Pinaceae > Picea > Picea sitchensis. The sequence goes on along the minus strand of SNQJ01S0068205.1, from coordinate 62,616 downwards.
CAAAGATTCAAACATGTTGTAACTTCTTCTCTGTGTCTCACTAAGTCTTCTTGAATAACCCATTTGTGTATGACTCTCAAAGTTGTTATTGTTCATGTTGTTAGCTCTACAATTCACAACTTTATGTCTAAAATTATTACATGCATAACATAAACCAAAAAATATAGTTTGATACCTGGGAGTTGAAGATATTCTAAAAAGAGGTGCTCTTATGAATTCTTCTTCTTCTTGAGCCCTATCTGTCTATTCTTGATTATGAAATCTGAATCTTCTCAATGGAGGAGTGTCTGTATAATCTTCCTTGTATCTATCCCCTTTGATTGTTTCTGCATAAATTTTTGGATATGTTTCTTGCTCTGTTGTTTTGGAGCTTGATCCCTTTTCTGTCTAATTGTATCCAAGTCTAGACTTGTCAAGATGATATTTTTGATTGCTGATAATGTCATCTAGAACTTTTGATCTATTCTGCATATTTTTATTTTGAATATCCTTTATTAATGTGACAATCTCTGCTTCCAAATTTCCAATGATCCTGTCCTTTTCTTCTATATTTTCTTTGAGTGCTTCATCAATTATTTTATCTTCTTCTATTTGAACCTTCAATTTTGTAATCATTTGTTCTAGTTCTCGAGTGTCTTTTTTTTTGTCTAGTTCTGCTTGTAGTTTCTTGTTTTTCTTCTTTTCTCTTTTGATAACTTCTATGGAACACATTAATTCTTCTCGATAGTCAACTTATGCTTCTTCAATTTCTTCTTAGACATATTCATATTCTTCTTCAAAGTCTTATTTGTCAAAGTCTTTTACTGCCATGAATATAACTCTTCCTGTCTCACTGTCACTGAATTCATCTTCATCTGATGATGAGATGTCTTGTTTGGTGCATAAGATTTTCTTGAAAACTTTCTTTGTAGTTCTTTTGCCTTTATATGTGCATTTTCCTTTTGAGTAACCTTCATCATTTCTCTTTTTCTTATGAAGACATTTGTTAGAAAAATGACCAATACCATCACAATCAAAACAAATTAAAGGAAGCTTACCTCTATAACTACCGTCGGTTCCCTTGTTCTGTCTTTTGACGAAGTTTGCCACTTCTTCATCATCTTCCAAGATGTCACTGTTGCCGATATATTCTTCTTGTTCCTTTTTCTTTTGCTTTGATCTTTTGGATGCTTTGAAGGATGCTTCTTTTATCTCTGTATTTTCTTGTTCAATTCTCATTTCATATGCTGTGAATATTCCATGCAGTTCATCCATTCTTATTGAGTTTAGATCCGATCTTTCTTCTAGTGCCGATATATTATGGTTAAATCTCATAGGAAGAGATCTTAGTACCTTTAAAACAATTATAGATTCTTCAATTTCTTCTCCCAATCCTATGATTGCATTCACTATTTCATCGAATCGTAAGAAGTAGGCTGCAATATTCTCATCTTCCTTCATTTTTAGTTGTTCGAACTGACCTTTGCAAGTTTGAATCTTTGCTTCTTTGAATTTTGTATCTCCTTCATTGATATTTCGAAGCTTGTCCCAAATCTCTTTTGCGGATTTACAATTTAAAACTTTGGTGAATACCGTATTATTGAGACCATTCAAAAGTTCATTTGTGGCTTTGGAATTATTTTCACCGAGTTTCACTGCTTTGTCATTTGTTGGTGGAACTGTTGGTGTTGTGTATCCATCTACAATTGATTTCCAAACTTGAAATCCTTGTGCCTGTATATATGTCTTCATCCTTATGCTCCAAAAATCATACTTCTATCCATGAAACTGTGCTATTCCATTTTTATACAAGTTGGCACTCTCCATGATCTAACTTTTAGTGGTTAAATTGATTTATGAAGGAACCTACTCTGATACCAATTGTTGGATTACTGAGAGGGGGAGGTGAATCAGTAATAGCGCAATTTAATCCTTTTTATCCAAATAATCCAAGTTTTATATCAATGTAGAATTATTATCCAATGATGAGCAATAAGAAATGAACAATCACACACATACACAATACACCAGTGTTTTATGTGGGAACCCAAATCGGGAGAAAACCACGTAATTATTTTTCTTATATGCCTTGAAGAATTACATTCATTGGAAGCACCAACTTCCTTTGTTTTCCAGATGCAACTGGAAGGATGATCCAACCCCCTAGTTTCTCGGGCTACAACCTGAGGGAAGCTCCAACTCCCCAATTCTCTGGCTACAACTAGAAGGAGGCTACAACCCCCTATGTTCTATAGCTACAACAGGAATATGGCTACAACCACATGTCCTTGCCTTGTCCAACTGCCCTGACGTATAAGTAGAATGATGGAACCATTGTCAAATTGTCACTGTGAGATATACTACTATACAATTGTATCAACCTGTACCACTAACTTGTATCCAATATGTACAACTTCCCTGTAATCAATCTGTACTTGAACTGAACATGTATCTACAAAAATACAACATGTATGAGACCTGTAGTGTTGCAGTCTGCGTATGTATGTTCCCTATCTGTTATGCAGCCAACGTATGTACATGCCCTAACTGTTATGCATCCTGTGTATGCCTTCTAGAACTAGGGTTTCCTTTCACTTGAAAACTTCTGAACCTCTGTAACTTCTTTCACATAGATCTGTAACTTGTCACTGTATCCGAACTATAACTATTCTTTGTGCATGTATTCACATACATAACATTTACTCAATACAAATATGTCTCTCTAGTCATGTGCCATATGGGTGTGTGAAATCATGAAACAAGTATACTTTGCCTCACATGATCTTAGTCATCAAATCCTTTCTGATATTTCATCCTCTCAATACATCAACAAATACAAGATCTCAACCATGTACCATAAAAACCTTTAGCCATATGACAAGAAATACAATATGTGCCTCAACAGGAAGTATCAATGATGAATATACCAGCACTGTATTTCAGTAGATCTGACTTATGTATAATATTCCATGTAGTTTCTAGTCTCTCTAGGGAGAATCCTCAAATATCCATTGCCATTCCTCATGCATACATCAAAATCCAACTATTCATATAAATAAGACATACCTTTTGAACCAATGGATGGATCTGATGTATTTGAGCTCTTTAGACCTTCTTGGGAGCTTGATCTCAGAATCTAGAACCTCTCCATCTTCATCTTCTCAAGTTTCCCTTTTTTTACCAACATGTACTCACCCTGTAAACAACCAACCCACGTACGTACACTCCCTATACATAGACAACCCACATACTGTACGCACCCTATACACAGACAACCCATGTATGCCTTAGAAAAATAGGGTTTTCTGTAAATCCGAGAAATTTGTCATCAACCCTTCGTGCTACCTCAGACGTTCACCACTTCAGATGTATCCACAAGTATTTACAAGAATATTTACACAAGAAAAATAGATATAAAATATGTACAAGTGTTTCCTTAATGAGTGAGCTTTTCCTCTTATTTATATCGTCATGTAGCCTCACACTTTCCTTATTTTAGGGCTTCTCCATTTAAAATAATTTATTTTGCAAGACACTTTGACTCTTGGGGTCTTCTATAAGACTCATGAGGGTTATCCAATTTCATATGGTCATAACTCTCTAACCGTGAGGAGTAATGTGACATTCCACATACCATCGACAATGGTATGAAAAGCACTATGCATATAGGATAGTTTCACTGACAAAATCACTATCCTTCATCTCATTATTCCTCAATTAAGCATGGGTTCTCTAACCATACTTCTAGGATAAATCAATCCATAAAGCGTCTTCCCGTGAGGGCTTTCACCATAAGGAGACCACTTTGGAGTTCATCCATCTATACTTCTTATCAACCATGGAAAGACAATAATGAGTCATCTTTACATCAAACAAAATTGGGTCCATTACCCAAACCTTTGTGCTACCGAGGTTTCTTCAAGGGTTGACATCAATGAAAACCAACTTTAATCAACAATAGCACCACCTACCACTATTTCTTTAATATTTGTTAAGAAATGCAGTAAGGTCATTTCACAGATCGAGAAGTTCAACTTATTTGTTATATGTGCTCCCAGTAAGCAGAAGGTCACCACCACATCCGTGACCTCTAAATATATCCTCTCTTTGCAGCAAAAGTAAGTGGACGGGACCGTGGAAGAGCATAGAGACATATTCTCCTCAACCACCGGGGTTCCAATGCACTTCCAAATCAAGCATCCAATTCATATAACCCTCGGTGCATCATAGCCCAATGGACCAGTTTATCATCACTCACTGATGGAAGATGACAAAATCAAGTGCCAGATCCAAGAGTTTCTTCAAAAGGGGCGTATCTGACCCAACTCCTCCCCTTGCAGAAGCTCGATTTTGCTGGTGCAGAAGAAAGATGGGACCTGTTACGAGGAAAATCTCTCTATGGATAGGGGTAAACCACAACAGATGAAAATGACTGCAGAAATCAGCTCTAATATCAAGTATGCTATATAAACAAATATGCTAGAAAGACAAGATAAAAGGCCTACCTCATCTATACGTTCGATGAATTCCATCATTGAGAAATTGACTCAAAGCAATACACCTACAAATTTTCCTCAACAACCAAGAAACGCAAGAATATGGTGATAATATATCATGTTAACAAATTCAATAGAATAATACATCAACATTCATAACAAATACGCCCATGGAATAACAATTCAAATATTTGTAAGATATTAATTGGATGAGAAAAGAGTATTTTTATTAGAATGTAATCAGCAGAAGTGAATGAATTACAAAATTTTGTGTCAGCACGGTTTGGAACTGAGAAACTACATCCCTTCCATCTGGGCCTCAACCAAAGGCAAGCTCATATAAGAGAGACAATGAGTTTCTCAATCAAGTAGGGAAGAGATTGGGGGATGAACAATGTGTTCAGACTTAAAAGGACAAATGGATGAAGACTCAATATGAAGTGAATAATTTCTCTAGAGTAACTTTTCTCTGAAAGTTGAATTATTCACCTCTTTTCCATAGCTCGGATTTGGCCCATTTGTAGCCTTCAGGTGGAACTGAAGGGTCAATTCGGAACGTTTCTGGTATATGGAAGGTCAAGGATCATGAATCCTGTGACGTGACATGGAAACCCAACACCATTGTTTTAATTTTGGGCACAAATCTCAATGTACATGGGATGTAGTGGTGCAACCTGCATATATGCATGATGTACTATAGGTAGAGCACATATATGTGGAAAATAGTGTTTTTATCTCTATGATTTGCAAAAAGGAACTTCAAGTCTACATAGGGAAATGGAAAAAGGCCTTTTGTGCAAGTTTGCATAGGGTGAGGCAAATCTTGCTATAACAGATGCCCCCTAATGTGTGAGGTCAGAGGAGTATCTGTGATGGTTGAAATACATTATAAGACCAAGAAGTGGAGTAATGGGGACCCAGCTGGAAGAACTAGTTTCTCATGAGATTATTACAATCTAAACTGACTTTGCACACATGGCTGCCAATTTGAATTACACTGTAGATCCATGTGAAAATATACCAAACAGCTGTCCATGGCCATGAATAGGAAATGCAAAGGTGGCTACATGCCAAAGGTTGTCATAGTCATGAACAAGGCCCAATAGAACCAGTCTCAAAATCAATCTGAAGATATATGCATACAATGGAGTACAATTTGATCTCCCATGATCAGTGAAGCCACATAGGTACTAGTCCAATGAAGGGTGGCAACAACTCAAGAAATATGCAACTATAAACTGATGTCTTCAGTTATTCTACACAATCCACCAAAGGTGCAAGTCTACATCATGTGAATATAGGAGTTGAGGTCGAACATAATGAGACTTTGTTTGATTACTGATCATTGAGGTATACGGTTAACAAACACAAGACAACATATCGATAATGAAAGTAGGTATCAAGGAACCTAGTAAATTATTACAAGTGTGAATAACAGATTCTAGGTCAAACACTTGAAGAATCCATCGATCATGAGACATTGGTGTATTCCCAACTGTTGATGGAGAGAGAACCTGCCACTAATGACTGCAAGCCTCTAGGTATTCATAGGACTCTAGGTCTCGTCTCCAGAATAGATGAGTTGAATTTGATGGAAGGAGACCCGTTGAAAGGAGAGAGTTAAGTCATGTCTCATCATTCAACACAAGGTACAATGGAGGAGCTTGATGATTTGGTGAAAATCGGACGAAGAACATGTTCACGAACCAATGACCCTGTGTTTATTTCATGTGTTCTAGATGCAAGCAGTACACAAAAAATACCCTCTGAATAGCATCCAATAAGGAAAACTATTGACAAAAGAGAGGAAACCACCAATAGGGATAATGGCATCCAAGACACTTCACGAATCCCAATGTGTGAATATATGTCTTTCCATCAAACATAAGGGAAACCACCCAGTCATCGACCAATGACGAAAACTTGATTGTTGGGTGCTCAAATAGGACTACAACTTCATGCAATTCTGAGACACAATGAGGGTATGTTCGACATGCAAAGTCAAGAGTTTTGAGGAATGACCGACATAGGTTTATAGACATCCTTTGAACAAGAACATGATACATATAGAAGACTCTAGCATCATAGAATCAATGATGAAACTTTGAGATGCATAAGACATCAATCAAATTATCCATAGGGACTGGAAGAGTAACCGGTCGGGGAATTAAACTCTTTGTACCGAGCTCAGCTTCCTAAGGTCATGCTAAAACCAAAATTTTGATGACAAGTGGACTCAAAATAATTTTTCTATGTTCAAAGGCGACATGAATGCTGCCAATATAATATAATATTCCCTTCCCACTCATCTTTTTTTTGTTTTTTCATAGTCAAATGAATTATATGATGCAGAGGAGGAAATGAGTGTCTCAAGTAAGCAAAACTAGTTCCAACAATGGAACATACCTATGCTCAATGCAAGGAGGTGAATGCGAGAGATGGACACTCAGGGGAATGTTTCCTCTCGGGTATAGGGTTTCAAGAGAAAGGATATAAATGTTGGTTGTGGAGGTTGATTATCTTCCTGACTCAGAGGTCTTGTGTTTTTCATCCGTGTTTATACCCCATGAATATTTTACACCCCATAAATATGTACACTCTTCCACGTGGAGGAGTGCAGAGGGAGGGTACCCCCTCTACGGGGTCCGGGGGTGAAGCCCCCGAAGGAAAAATTGCCTTGTAAAAGTATATTGTAATTTCATTGTAAATCTGGACTGTTCATTATAAGGTCGCAGATCTAACGATAGAAATTATGTTAGGGTTTTTTTCCCTAGAAGGCAACCCTCTTTTATGAGGGAAATGTATTGTGGCTATGCATGATGGTGAGTATTGTATTCTGAGAGAGGAGACTGTGAGAGAAAGAAGGAAGTTATAGTGGGTTTTGTTGTAGGTTGTATCCCTTCATTTGCTGGATAATAATAAAGGAAGGACCTCGAAATTTCTCTGGTGGACATAGCCAACACTGGGTGAACCACGTAAATCTGTGTCTCTATTGTATTGTGTATCTTCTTTGTTTTGTTTTTGCATTTGTTTTATTTTACTTCTCTGTGGTCCTATTTTTCTAACAACTGGTATCAGAGCGGAAGATAACTCACAGGAAAAGAGGCTTCCTGGTTCGAGTGGGAGCAATGTCGGAAGATGGAAAGTTTAGGGTCGAGAAATTTAACGGCCAAAACTACCAGTTATGGAAGATGAAAATAGAAGATTATTTATATCAGAAGGATCTATTCCTACCATTGGACGGAGTAGCAAAGAAGCCGGTGGCAATTAAGGATGAAGAATGGGAGATTCTTGACAGAAAGTCTCTAGGGACGATACGGCTGAGCTTGGAAGCGTCAGTGGCCTTCAATATTTCGAAAGAAAAGACAACAAAGGATTTGATGGACACATTGGCTAAATTTTTAATAAAACCCTCGACGTCCAATAAGGTATTTCTAATGAAGATATTATTTAATATGAAGATGTCAGAAGGTGGGTATGTTGAAGATCATTTAAATAAATTTAATACGGTTACTAATCAACTAAGTTTTGTAAAAGTGGACTTTGATGATGAGGTTAGGGCTCTTCTAATCTTGTGTTCATTGCTAGAAAGATGGAACGGATTGGTCATGGATGTAAGTAACTCTGTCTATGGTCCAAATACTTTAAAATTTGATGTTGTTGTTGGTGTTATCCTTACTGATGATATGCGATGAAAAAGCACAGGTGAGACATCAGGTAATGCATTGAAAATGGAGAACAGGGGAAGACAAAAGGATAGAGGAAAGGGCTCAGGGAACTGCGGGAATTCTAGGAAGGGAAGATCCAAATCTAGACTTGGAAATATAGAGTGTTGGAATTGTGGGAAGAAAGGACATCTGAAGAAAGACTGTAGAGCTCCAAAGAAACAAAGAGATGGAAAACAGGAAAGAAATCAAGAAGCAAATGTAACAGGTGATGTGTTACAAGATGATTTGATTCTTTTTGTAGATAATATTTCTGGGTCTTCGGTAGTAGATTTAGGGGCTTCATTTCATGCCACACCCCATAGGAAACATTTTCTAGATTATGTTCAAGGTGATTTTGGGCAAGCTCATTTGGGTGATGATGCACCATGCAAAATTGTTTGAATGGGAAAGGTAAAAATAAAGCAACGCAATGGAAACCAATGGTTGTTGAAAGAGGTAAGACATGTTCCAGATTTAA